>APFE030713904.1:96023-152670 GCA_000404065.3 Pinus taeda
GAATTTTTTTTTAATTTTATTGTTGTATTTTAATCATCAAAAAATAGAATTAAAGTAGAAAGCAACAATTATTAAGAAAGGTGAAATGAAACAAAGATTATTAAAAATTAAAAAAATTAATTAAGTTTTCAAAAGACATGTTTTCATTTTATTATGATTAATCTACAATAATAACCTACATCTTCAAGATCAAGGGAAATACTTTCTATCTTATATTTTTGAAGTCAGCCTGTCTCCCATTGAAAGTATGACTATGTTTAGATATCTCACGTATAAGAAGAAGCTTTACAACATGGAATCTAAGAGGCTCCCAAAGGGATGCCCAATCTTGGCTCAACCATTGGGGGATTAAGGAGGAGATCATCATGGGAAGCAATGATAGTGTTAAAAATGCTCTTACCTCCAATTTTAAGGACAACTTGTGGGATGATAAGGAGATGGAGGGTAAAAGGAAGCTAAGATAATATAAGGAGGTCATCAACCCCAGCCATCCTAACGAGAATTATTTCTCTATGCTCACAAGCGCTAAGGAAAAAAATGAACATCGCTAGGATAAGAGCTAATTCTCGTGAGCTTCGAAGGTTCATCGTTTACTCCCAAGATTCCAATAGAATCTTTTAGATTTTAAGAGGGTGGAAGATGAAAAACACTTTCTTTTAAAACTCTTACTCACATTAGTTCTCAGTTCCCTAACATCTGTGGCACTTCCAATCTTCTTTACTTATTAACTTAGCCCAACTATAACGATTTTGGAGTTCTTCTTTCCCTTCTTTTTGATCATAAAAACAAGATTTTGAAGAATCTTAATTAAATTCTTTTTCTTTTTTTTTTTCTTTTCTTAAAGTCCATAAACAACATTAATCTTAAAAAACATTAATCATTATCATATTGATCATATAAAAAAATATACCCTTTCATAATTAATCAACAACGAGATATATATATATATATAATTTGAATCTAATAAGAGAATCACTTACTTGTCCATCAAAGGATACAGTTTAACTTTACCTTGGTGAATCAAGGAAAACCCTGCTATTTATATATAAAACAAAAAATTACAATTTAAATTAATCATCGTCAATGAACGGCCCTCATCTTTATATATATATATATAAGGTAATGTAAAAGTTTGAATTTAATAAGGCTAGTACTGTCAAAAGAGACGATGACTCCAACGATTCTGACATCCAGCGAGTGACCTAAGGCTGTCGACGCTATCAACCTATCCTCCAAGGTGATGCTCAAGAAAGCCCCTGTTGTGTAAGCTAGCCACTGCGTCTTCTATGCACTGGCTCATAGGGGTAAACGAAAAGCCCAGATCCTTCAGCTTTCGATTGGAGAACTTGTATGGCTGGTTCATTGGATTTTTCTCGTCTGAACACCTGCTCGAATGAAGTTGGTTTCATTTATTTTCTATTTTCCTAAATATATCATTGTTTGAGCAGAAACGAGGTGAAATATGATTTATGTGACAGTTTAGTGTGTGGCTACGTACCTGGTAGGGTGGGAACGTGTATTCCAGCGGAGGGAGAGGTTTCACCAGAGAAGAAAAAAGCTCGCCCAAGAGCTACAGTGTTAGAATTCTAGTTAGTGAAATAATTCTTTACACTTAATCAATCACTGGATTTATTATTATTGGGTTGGATTAATTATCCATTTAAAGTTTTTAAGATAAGGTTAAAATGTTTTGTTTTTTCTTTATAATACATTTAAAAAATATTTAGTTTTTAAGTTAAAGTTTAAAAGGTTTGGTTTTGCTTTATAATGTATTTAGAAAAGTAATATGTTTTTTTAGTGAAGGTTTAAAATATTTGATTTTTGATTTTATATTTATTTAGAAGAAACTAAACAAATTTTTCAAAGACAACTAGGAAGTTATGTAGGTACGCTGGCAGCTAGCTCTTGGGATAATCTATTTAGCGAGGGGTTTGTCGAGAAGCTGGGAGCATTTATTGTGAAGAAGCTTCAGAGAAAAAGGGCCAAATACATCAAGCGGATGAAGAAGCAATTTGTCCCATAAGCTATCTTTAGCCTTGTGAACGTTAAAATAAATTCTTTTTTTTTTTAATTTCTTCTACTCTTAGAAGGTACACTTATTTTCATTAAATATAATTAAAATATTTTCAATTAAGAAAATTTTAAATAGATAAGCTTTTATAAATTTTAGCTATTTTTATAAAAAATATTTTTAATTTAATTTTTTAAATATATTATTATAAAAAATATTTTATTTCAATAAAATTTTATTATTAATATTGTATATTAAATTAATTTTTATTTATTATAATTTATTTATTTATTAATGTATATAAATAATTTTATTTATATTTTACAAAAAGTACACTTAAAACACTTACCATAAAAAAATCCAAAAAATCACACTAAAAACAACTCCAATATTTTTTTTTTAAGCTATATAAACCTGTCCAGACTCCCAACATCAAAATGATCCCAACGAATACATGCGTAGACAAATCGTGACCCGCCTAAATATTAGAAAATGCGTGAATATAGTTTGGATAAGAGCATTTGTCAGGCAGTACTCTAATGACGTGACTTGTGTCAATTTTTTTTGGGTTGATTTAATGGAAACTGTTAAAATAATATTTTAACATATTATATTTATATAATTTAATTAGCTCACAATTTTTCTAAAAATTGAATTCGCGTCTCTATTCCACAATATAGTTTTGTTGTCAAAATATCATGATTTCACTCAAAATCGTGTAACACGATTGTTTAAAAAAATATTTTTGGTCACAACTTCGAGTACTGTTACGTATTAATTAATTTCATTTGATTCGAAATCTTCACTTGATTTTGATATAAATTTTAGTAATGAGATTTTTCCTTTATTTTATTTAATAAAAGCTTGCAAACGTTTTTAAATTTTTAGTGTATATGATTCTAAATGAAAGAGCCATTATTATTGGAGAATTTTATTTCCACTTCTATTACATAATTAATGAGTCTTGACATGCTGGGGCGATAGCCAGATATAACGGGTGCTGTTTTTTTTCTCTGGTGGTCATCACGGCGGGCATTTTATCTGGCTATCGCCCCGGCATGTCAGGGCTCATTAATTATGTAATAGAGGTGGAAATAGGATTCTCCATTATTATTTAGCGATTAATTGTTACACCGTTTTGTCATCTATCATAATTATTTACTGGCTGACGGTTACACTTAATTTTAAAATAATATAGGTTTTGTCTTGTAAAATAAATGTTTTAAAGTATAAATTATAAAATAATGGTGATCATTGAATATAAAAATTAGTAAATAAAATGTCATTCAAAAGTAAAAGATAAAGAGGAATCATTTACACTATGCAAATTTACAGAGTCTATAACTTTTTCAACATAGATTGTCTCTCAATCTTCAAAGATACTCTTTCAAGTTCCAATAGCAAATATTTGATCAAAAATATGTTTTTTTCAATATTGAAGTGTCTCATTTGATCAAAAGCTTACAGTGTTTTACCACTTTCTCTTAGGGTGATTGGATTAACCTTTGCTTGTCCTTGCTTAACTTCTTTTGGGCATTTGGACTAGTTTTTTCTCAAAATGACAAATTCAAAATTTACCGTTGGATGAACTAGTTTAAAGCAAAGCTAGATTGATGAATAAAGCTAATCACTACATAACCTTA
This sequence comes from Pinus taeda, assembly GCA_000404065.3. Taxonomy (NCBI): domain Eukaryota; kingdom Viridiplantae; phylum Streptophyta; class Pinopsida; order Pinales; family Pinaceae; genus Pinus; species Pinus taeda. The sequence goes on from APFE030713904.1 coordinate 99,678, forward strand.
TATTGTTTGATACCAGAGAAGTAGATCTTTTGTTGAGCATTGATTAAATAGTTCTTTTAGCCGAACTAGCAACTCTAATTCACTATTCATAGGTACAATGGTGAACTCTTATGGTAGCAGTCACTAGCTTTCCTTTATTCACCATGATATTTTGGCTATGTATTTTATGAGGTAGGGGCCTATAAATAAACACAAAAGGATTTTTATGCCTCAGACTCTATTCCCAAAATGTGGAAAAACTTTGTGAACTGTATATTTCATGTTGAGATTGTTTCCTTCCATGTCGATTTGGTGCATATTTCTTTCTCCTCTCATAGCCATTTCTAATCATTTTTCAATATTGAATTGTCTCACTCATCACAAGTTTGCAGTGTTTTACATTCTACTGGCACATAATTGGTTGATTTTGGCATTTTTGTATGTCAAGATACAATGGAGGAGAAGGATTTGTGTTCTGATATATGAAAAAAAGGTTAAAACAAAAACAAAACTCTACTTGTGCATTTTTTGTACCCAACATTCTTTGGAAAATTTATGAGTTTGCACCATGCTACATGGGATCCATCTTAGCTAAGACAAGGGAGTCAACCCCACTAATCTACCTTGAAATTTTGTTATATGTAGGCTCTAATGTTTGGCAATGCCCACACCAAGGTGGGTATATCTACCAAGAACAAAAATTTATCAAACACAGAAATATAGATTGAGTGGTGCTTCTTGTGAACCTCTGCCTCATAAGAAGACTATCCTCAATCTTGGCATCCATTAAACTATATGGGGGAAATCATGTCACCCCAATAATTAATGTATTCATTGATATTGCGTGCCAAATTCACTTCCCTAGCTTGTTATGGGGTGGAAAATCACCTCCCTAGCATGTTTGTCTCACCAAACACCATGTAGCGATTTATTATTATTATTTGTTTGGATTTTCTTTTGCTTTTTCTTTTTTAATTTATTGGTTTATTGATTTATGTACAATTTTTAGATGTAATATGTATAAGTTATCATTTTTAAAATGTTTTGTTGTTTAATTTAAAAAGGGAGTATTAATGATAGTATTTTTGTTAGATTCTATTGTTGTTTTTAATATTTTTATTTAAAATGTGTTATTTAAATTTTTGATTTAAAAGGTGTTATTTAATTTTTTGATTTAAAAGGTGTTAGCTGTGAATGTCATTATTTCAAAAAAAAAAAATTATCCCTAGAAAATTATGGAGCTACTATTGCCCCAATCTTCAATTTTAAGGCTAGTTTCAATGCTTTAGTTATAATAGTAGTGAATGCTTTAGTTGTAATAATAGTGATTGTCAACTCTAGATGTTTCAAAAAAGTCGTAGTTTTTAACTTTAAATATTTGTATTAATATTAGTGACATGATTGTATTAAATTAGTGACATGTTTTGATTTAGCAGTTAATTTTAAAGTTTTTGTCAACAACATTATAACATTATTAATGCCATTACCAATTAAATTTAAATTGTCACAGTAATTAAATTTAATTAACTTATATATTTAAAGTTTAATAAAAAACACATAAACAAATCTAAGTAAAATAAAAAACCTATTTATATTCTAATTGAATAAATAATCTTAAAAACTAATTCTAAGGAAATATCAAATATAACTCTCTCTCTTATATATAAAACTAAAATTAACGTAAATTTATTAAAAAAAAACTAAAAATAAAATAAAATTTTATCCCATAAATAAACTTATATCTAGCTTTATTATAAAACATCATACACATTGCTCACATAGTGAAACATTAAATATATACCCATGAAAAGAAACATATACTTGGTGATTAAAATAACAAGTACACCAACAAAATTCACAATTTCAGTATTGAGGGGTTTTCGCAATGCATTAATTAGATATCATTTTTTGGGATTCAACTACGTTAAGTAAATCATTCATCTATGACCATTTCCAAATAGAGGTAATCGTAACTAACAAATTTCTCATGATTTTTTAAGAGCCCACTTAGCAGTCATTGTATTAGTAGAATTGAGGCTTCTATGATCCATTTCAAATTTATGAGAGATTCTTCACCGTAAATCACATAAAATTTCATTTGTCGACGCGTTTCAAACCAACTAGTGTGGTTCATCATCAGGACAAGTCATTGCATTAGCTGATGCTCACATGTGTGAAGAACTGGGATTGAAACTAGTGAAATGGATCACATAGCTTCAATCATCACTTTCGGGGCTTGCACCTAGTAACTGGGACTTCCCAGGAGGGTTAAGTGGGCTTTATTGTGGGGAAAACTCCATAGTTAAGCGCACTTGAGCCAAAGGCGATCTGGGATTTGTGACCTCCCAGGAAGTCCTAGTTACTAGGTGCAAGACTTGAAATTGATGATTGACACTATGTGATTCATTGCACTAATTTCAATCCCACTTCTTCACGCCTATGACCATCACCCGACGCAATGAGTGCTAAGTGGGCTATTCAAAATTCATGAGAAACTAGTCAATTATGACTACCTCTCATGGAAATGGTCATAGATGAATGAGTTACTTAACACAGTGGATTCCCAAAAAATGATATCTAAATCCAAAATGTGTTGTAATACTCGATAAAGACAAACAATGTCCCTTGATGCAATGAGTGTTAACTGGACTATTCAAAAATAATGAGAAATGAGTGTTAAGTGAACTATTAAAATATCATGAGAAATTAGTCAATTACCACTACCTCCAATGGAAATGGTCATAGATGGATGACTTACTTAACACAATTGAATCCCAAAAAGTGATATCGATACTATCAGAATCTTTTTGTGGGGAAAATGGTAAGAATTTTTTTATATATATTATTTTGCAATTAAATATTTCTAACATATATATATTGATAAAATAATTTTATACCATTTTTTATTTTTAAAAGTTCTAACATGTATATTGATTAAAATAATTTAATATCATTTTTTCTTTTAAAAGAAAAATGATTTCATTACACTGTGTTTTCTAATATGGAAAAGATGATATAATTTTTTTTTTATATGGAAAAGATGATATAATTTTTTTTATAATGATATTGAAATTGAAATGGTATATGTGAGAGATTAACATGTCAAATGGGGATATCTATGACAGTTGGGTTGAATGGTTGTTTTATTCCAGTTAATTTTATTTTTGTGTTGTAATATTATTGTATTGATTGTTAGTCTAGCTTTCAGATAAAAAAATTAAGATTTCTCTGAAAAGAAAAAGAATTCTAATCATCATAAAGTTATATATTTAATTTGAATTATTTTTATTAATTAAAAAAAATACTTAAAAAACTAAGACATTTTTTATTTTAATTAAGGAAAATAATTAAGTGAACTCCCTTTTGAAAGGGTAAAAGGGAAGTTATAAAGGAAGAAATTTAATCCTTTCATAGTATTTGATATTTCAAGATTTAACATTCTTAAATCTAGCTAGTTTAAATATTTTAAATGTTGTTAAATAGATGTGTATATATTATTATTATTTTCCTCAAAATAATATGATGTAATATATTTATTGCTTACAGTATAATAAAAAAATAAAAATAAATAAAAACTTATTTTAAATTAATTATTCAAACTGAAAGTTTAAATTAATAAATTTACATATAGAAATTGTATAAATAACATTATACATATTTTATATTTCCTTTGATTTATTTTTTATTTAATTAAAATTGTATTTCTTTTAAATATAATAAAATAGGATAGTAATTATTAATTAAATTTCAGGTCGAGATCTCATTAAATAAATAAATTTGAAATATGAAATCCTCATTTCAAAAATATACAATATATGTGCTTTTGGGCTCTTGACCCGAAATATATAAATATATAACCGTGCCTGAAAATAGGTGGAGGGCATGCAGGCTCAACAGTGATAAAAACTAAATGTGGTTTGCAAAAACTAGAAGCAACTACACAAGACCTTGTTGTAGTGGTTTTGAAAATGTCAAGCCGAAGCCGGGGGATGGGTGTCTGTTTTTTATCTCAACTATTGATCTTTCATATTAGAATTTTTTGGCAAACCATTTAACAAGGAACTCCCTTCATCCCTTCTATCCTCCCCCCAATTAAACTTTGATGAGCTTGTGTTATGTCCCTATAATACTAGTGTAGCCCTCATATTGTCATTATTGTTCCCTTAAATTATAATTATGTAAACCCTAATTATATTTTGACCCCTTAAACTCTTATATATACCAAGGAGGTCATGTCATTCTAATCATCATATAATTTTTCATTTATGTGATATAAAAGGATTTTTCCCCTTCAAAGAGGCTTATTTTCAAGCCACTTTTCTATATTTTCTTATGTTTTTGTGATTTTGTTGCATAACACTTGGTTTCAGATCTTTGGATACTAGAGTTTTGCTGGTTCAAATAGGTCATCTTGGTATTTTTTTTTTGTGAGGCTTCAAAAAGATGAACATTTTACCATGTGGAGTCAAAATCTTGATTAACTTTGTGTAAAAATGTCAGAACTTAATTTTCTGATGTGTGGCATCTTCATTATTAGATAGAGTAAAATTATCATCGATAACAGCTTCACCTGCAATAGAAGAAGCATAGTCTTCAAGTGTAACAATATCTTGAGAATATTTGTCCATGTTGTTAAGAAGTCTTCAAAGGTTTCATGATTGCTATGATAGATTGAGCTCTTTATATCCAAATGGTGTTATTCTATATCATATTCATCACCATATAATCCTTTCAATGTAGTCTAGTTTTCATATGGTGATTCAATATTTATGATCTGAGAAAGAATATCGTGAGACATAAATAGACACAATATTCCATAAGCCATGTCAAATATGTTAGGACAATTCAACTTATTATTCTCTCACATTGTTTCTATCTCAATTCCCATGACTATTTGGTACAAGCCTTTGATCTAAAGGTGAATAAAAACCATCGACTTCCAATCATAGTAATTATACGGAGTGAGAATTATAGAAGCTGGGAATTCCATTCTTTTACAAATTCAATTCTTCCATAGTTTTTGACACTTTCAATTTGTGGAAAACTTTGACACTTTCAATCTCCTAGAAGTTTCCAATGCTTTGATTTTAAAACGTGGAAAAAAATGTTCATGTACCTTCTCCAAGCCACTCGTCGCTTCGATACCATTTCAAGTTTCTAGAGCCTGCACAAGTAAGGACCTAGCCAGAAAATAATTTCATAAACTTGCAAGAATTGAGAAACACTGGAAGAGAGAATGAATTATATATATTCACTAGTGATGAAAAAAGTAAATATATAAAGCAACCAAGTTAAGCTTAACTGCATGCAAGCACTAAAGCTAACTAAAACTAAATGTGACTTATGTTGCGTTAACGTTGGACACCTAATCCTTTAAGGGTTAAGGTGTTGAAGTTGGACAATCAAAGGGAGTTCAAAAGACGTTGGAAAATGAACCCAACAGGCACAAGAATGTACTATAAATGTACATCAATGTTCATAGAAAAGACAATTCACATTTATTTTCAAATTCTATATATTCCATGTGTTTTAATTAACATGGTATCAGAGCCATATTGGTTCAAAATACCTATGCTATTATAAACTTGTTAGATTTTGTGTAACTCCTTTTACCTATGATTGTTTCTTTTCCATATGCCTGACCCTGAAATGCGTAGGTCCCATTTTAGAAATTATTTTTTCACTAACCTTTCCCTCTACCATTACCTGCCTTGGTAATACCATTTGCACTGTGAAAAATTAAATTCTCCTTCTGATGCTTGACTGTAACACCTATATCATTTTCTTGCCACTGGTCCACTACAACTTCTTTGCAATTCATTGTTTTAGTTGTACTATGCCTACCAATGTGAACATTTATTTCACTCGCCCTTCTATGTGGTAGTGTATTTCTTTCTACGGCCTATCCAAGTTTGTGTATCTGTTTGCACTCAAACACTTGTTTGACATTACTCTTTTTAGAGAAAACGAATACCTATCGATCTGAAACCTCGGTGCCAAGAAATTAAATGTGATCCGACCATCGCATTATGGATCCCTTGAAGGATTACTGCATCACCTTATGAAGAGATGGATGAAATTTCACACCACTAGATTCCCTTACACAAAATACATTTAGTCTATAGGCTCCCTTATTAGCGTTGAGGTGTCCTGAATCGAGAATATCTATTATGTTATTTTGTACCTCCTTAGTTTGTATTCTATCACTAGGAGTGCATCAAAGCTTTATTTTTTGACAAGTGAATAAAAAAATTAAAGTTTCATTCATGATCATTGTCAAGTTGATGTCTCAGTTAGGTGCAGTCGTATGAGAATCATTAGCCACATTCATGGTCATCCATCAAATGACACGCATTATGCACACTGTCTCTTCATATTACAACACACATAGTCTCTTGGAATTCTTGTGCTCTAAGCACACCTTGAGCATTACATAGACCATTTTCTCTCTATATGTGTCACACCACAGATTAAGATGGGAGGGGCCCTGTAACGACCTGCAGCTCTAGGTCGCAGGTGGAACGTGCGTGCATGTGGGTAGGGTTGAACGAACAACGGTTGAGTTGAATGACTGTGGTTGTGTTGATGGGTGAGCTCATGACTTGAGTATGCGATGATATATGCGCATATGAGAAGAGAGCGAGCTGTTTATACGCATGGGAGTGTGGTGTAAAACGTATGGAGGCCGACCACACTTGGAGACAAAGGCCGACTTGAAGTTGAGGGCGTTTGCGATGAAGTGTGGGCGTGGGGAGGTTGGTTGGGCAAGCCACGACCTTGCCCTACAGTTGGTATATACAAATGAAGCATGGAGTCATTTGGAGCATCGATCTATCATTCGATCACATCTTCGCTCAAGAGAGTAAAGGCGCAGGTCTAGTGCGTAGTACTAATTAGGAGGCGAAGAATTAATGATGCACCCATTCTTGGGCAGGGCTGCATGAGGAATTCTTTGTTGAGCTCGGTTTTGGGTGAAGGCACTGGCAGGAGCGCCCGGTTTGTGCAACGACTTGGCACAGGTGTCTTGGCGACTCGGGTGAGCACTTACCCGGCGTGCAAGTGTGCACGGTGACTTGGTGAAGTGTAGAGATTGTGGACAAAGGTGTGTCTCGGTGAAGGCGCCCGTGTGTGGCGACTTGGAGGCGCACCCGAGTTGGGCAAACAACACGATCGTGCGACAAGGTGAACGAAGCGTTGGTGAGTCGTGCGGCGACCGTGCGGAGGTGACGACGAGCTAGGCAACTGAGTTTTGCTTTGGATTGTAAATTTGGCTAAGTATGAAACTTGGGGTTTCCAAGTATACTTGTAAAGCGTTGTAAACCATTGTATAATATATTGTTGGGCAGACTCATTGTTCAGGGAGTTTCCCCTCCCTTTATACTGTGCAATTGTGTTCATCATTTATAATTGCTGTTGATAATGAATGTGTATGGGTGTTCATTCGTATAAAGGATAAAGAAATAATACTTGGTTGAGAAACACAAACTAAGTAGGAGTAAGTGGTTAGGCGTAGTCCACGAACATAAGTATTGGTGAAAAGAAAGTGTTTGGTGGTGCTGCACCTCGCCAAGAGTGGTTGAAAGACTACCGCTGGCCTGGGGGCGTGATAGTTGGTATCAGAGCTAGTCTAAAGACTTGGAGGTGTCTTGCAGGAAGCTAGGTGAAGCAGGTGTATATACACTTGACAATTGGTGTTTGAGCAGGGTTGCTTGTGACAGGTACTTGCAGGTGAAGGAAGCTGTTTCACATACAAGTGGAACAAGAGCTATTTCATGGTTGCAGGGACTGTGCAGAAGGCTGAAAGGCAAAGATGGTGGATGAACTTACGACAGGTGAATCTAGACATGATGCAGGTGAAGTCTTCTAGTACAAAGTGTTGGAACAAATGGGTCAATGGAGTTCTAACTGGGTTTCGATGAAGGCTGAGAACATGAAGATTCGGGAAAGCTGTTCGGAACTAAGGAGGGAACTTGAAGAACTCAAAAGCCAATGTGGAAGTATGACAGATGTTGAACTCAAGGAACTTAATTAGGAGATCCGACGAAGTGGTCTTGGTCTTCAAGAGCTCTTGGATGAAAGAGCCCGGTTAAAGAAGAAAAGTGCCATGGTGGAAGCCGAAATCAAGCAAGTTGAGGAGGAGATAAAGAAGAAGCTTCTTGGTAAGAAGATCGTTGTAATTGAGCAAGAAGAGCTCGACTACATTGACAGGCTGGAAACTCACTACCGAGACAATCCAGAGGATGTTCGGAAGCTTAGTTCTATGGAAGTAGTCAATGGACACTTGGTTGGTGCACTTGAGCAGAATGTGATGGAGGACAAGCTTGAAGGAAGTCAAGCTAGACCAAGATCGAGTTGCTTAGAGGAACCAAGCAAGGAGGTGAAGTACCTTAGGAGGAATGTCAAGTTGGAGCACAAGCCAATTGACACTTCTGAGGCCGAATTCTTGAAGAAGGTTGCTGATGTGAGACACAAGATAAAGCAGATAGAAGGAGGTGATTCCTTGAAGCTGAGTTTCGTGCAGGTGAACGTGAAGGGCAAGAGATTTGCAGCTTTGGTGGATACAAGGGCTACTCATAGCTTCTTAAGCATGAAAGCAACAAAGTCTTTTGGGAACAAAGCGAAGATGGAGAGGGAATGGAGTGCTTTTAAAGCAGACAACTCTACCATGAAAGCTGTTGTTGGTGTGATGGAAGACATTGAGGTGAGAGTGGGATCGTGGTTTGGAAAGTTGGACTTGAGGATGGTGGACCGAGGCATTCTCTTGATCACAGCTGAGGGAAGAACCATGATGGTGCCGATGAATAGAAGGAGTTGCTTGGGGTATAGACCAAGGATGAATTCTATGACTTTGTATCCCAAAGATCTGAATGTGAAGCATGAGGATGTGGAGCAAAGAGGACTTGGGAGTATGACTCAAACATCGAAGGAGGGGAAGTTGATTGACTTCGTTGCAAGAGCGAGGAAGAATGAAGTAAGTGAGAGGGAAATCTCACGAACCTTGGAGCACTTGATAGAGACATATTCTACTGATGATCTTCAGAATGGAGTTGTGAAAGAAGGAAGTCCAAGTACTACTTCAGAGGCAGTGGTTGGAGAAGATTATGAAGGTAGAGATCCTGCTGGTATAGTGGACTTTTGCAGGTATGCTATGGGCATATATGACTTTCAGTTGACGAAATCCAAGCTTGGGGAGCTTGGGTGTACATGTGAGGAGATTGAGGCTGTGCACAGATACTTGAGGACATAACATCAATCTGATACATGGGTGGATGAGAGTCAGGGAGGAAACTTCCTGGCCCTCCTTTCTCTATAGACAACCTTGGAGATGGGTTGGTGTGGAGGCCTTGATAGGGAGGAACCACATCAACTTAGCAAGGGGCCTTAGGAGGAGGCTTCTTTATGACAGATTGCAAACTTGGATGGAGATGGCCAGATGTTGGGATGGAGTCTACATGGGTTGGACATCATGGACCACTAGAGTCATGGACATCAGGTTGGTGATATGGAGCATGACAGTTATGCAGGGACATTATGCAAGAGCATGTGTAGAGGTGTCATTCATGGACATTCTATGGGAAATGCCAAAGCAAAGGATGTTGTGCAGATGCTGTTGTGACATGGAGATATATGAGCCAGTGGAGAGGTTGTACACTCTTGTGCAACAAGGCCATGGCTTGAACATGTTGCAGATGGGATGGAGTTCCATGGACTTGAATATAGGAATTGGACAGATTCTTGATGAGTCCAAGATGTAGCAGAAGTCAGGGAAATACTGATGGTGGCATAAGGATGTGCATTCTTGTGATTTGATCGTATGGTTGGATTAGCTATCCAACTAGTTCGAGTCATGAGAGGTACCAGTGTGCAGAGAGATGTGACTATGACGTCTACACTTGATGAGGAGCATACAAATGTGTTTTCTGATGAAAGCCTACAGGATGAGGACGACACATGATGGAGATGGTAGTTCTACATATGTTGTAGGGATGTTTGCAGTATGTGGAGGAGTTGACATCATGGACCGAGGATGAGCTAGACATTGTTGATCTTGGTGGATGGCTACAAGGATGGTATGTTGTCGAGGATGACAACGATTTTAGGTGGAGGAGGATGTAACGACCTGCATCTCCAGGCGTGCAGGTGGAACGTGCGTGCGCGCGGGTAGGCTTGAACGAATGATGGTTGAGCTGAACGACTGCGGTTGTGTTGATGGGTGAGCTCATGACTTGAGTATGCGATGATATTATGCGCATATGAGAAGGGAGCAAGCTTTTTATACGCATGGGAGCGTGGTGTAAAACGTATGAAGGACGACCACACTTGGAGACAAAGGCCGACTTGAAGTTGAGGGCGTTTGCGATGAAGTGTGGGTGTGGGGAGGTCGCCTGGGAAAGCCATGACCTCACCCTACAGTTTGTATATACAAATGAAGCATGGAGTCATTTGGAGCATCGATCAATAATTCGATCACATCTTCACTCAAGAGAGTAAAGGCGTAGGTCTAGTGCTCAGTACTAAGGAGGAGGCACAAAATTAGTGATGCACCCATTCTTGGGCAGGGCTGCATGAGGAAGGCTTGATTGAGCTTGGTTTTGGGTCAAGGTGCAAGCAGGAGCGCCCAGTGGTTGGGTGAGGGCATGCATGGGTGTGGCGCTCAGTTTGTGCGAAGGTGCCCGATGGTGAAACAGAGGAGCGCCTGGTTTGTGTGACGACTTGGCACGGGTGTCTTGGCGACTCGAGTGAGCGTCCACCCATCGTGCAAGTGTGCACGGTGACTTGGTGAAGTGTTGAGATTGTGGACGGAGGTGTGTCTCGGATGGAGGCACCCGTGTCTGGCAACTTGGAGGCGCGCCGAAGTTGGGTATAAAACACAATCGTGCGACAAGGTGAACGAAGCGTTGGTGAGTCGTGCAGCGACCGTGCGGAGGTGCCGACAAGCTAGGCAACCAAGTTTTGTCTTGGATTGTAAATTTGGCTAAGTATGAAACTTGGGGTTTCCAAGTATACTTGTAAAGATTTGTAAACCATTGTATAATATATTGTTGGGCAGACTCATTGTTCAGGGAGTTGCCCCTCCCTTTATACTGTGCAATTGTGTTCATCATTTATAATTGTTATTGATAATGAATGTGTATGGTTGTTCATTGGTATAAAGGATAAAGAAATAATACTTGGTTGAGAAACACAAACTAAGTAGGAGTAAGTGGTTAGGTGTAGTCCATGAACATAAGTATTGGTGAAAAGAAAGTGTTTGGTGGTGCCGCACCTCACCAAGAGCGGTTGAAAGACTACCGCTAGCTTGGGGGCATGACAGGCCTAGTTCAATAATGGAGAAGAGTCGTCAATTGATTAAGTGCCTAGTTCTTGAAGTAGGCAACCATTAATTGATGGAATCACAAGCAATGTAATCACATGCATACACATAAGCCTAATTTTTTCAATTGATCAATCAAAATTTATTAGATCGTTAGAACGGTTTCATCACCGAAATAAACAGGTTCCTAGTTCTTGAATTGGGGAAGAGTAATTAATTGATGGCATTGGAAGAAAAGTAATTAAATTCATCCATAAGGCTAAGATTATTTAGTTGATCAATTGAACTTTGTTGAACTGCTTGGTCGCTTTGTCCACCCAAATCAGCGTCATTCTCCACAACCATGGTGTGGCTACACTTTCATTCTATTTATTCTCTGAGATTCAAATATTATAAGAGCCACCTCAAAAAAATTCAAAGTCTTTGTATAATGTTCCCACATTCAGCTCCAGGGTATATTTTGTTAAAACAAACTACATTAGTCCTTGAAGATCTTAGTTTTTGGTATTGTTTATGTGCATGGTTTCTACGAGAATTATTCATTAAAAGAGTGAGTATTTTGAACAATTTATTTGCAATCACTTTGCTAAAATTCCAAATCAGTTCGGTTTTCTTAGTTGGGTCTTCCATAATTTGAGTAGCATGGTTTGTCCTCTAGGAATTCCATACTTGGAAGTTCAAAAAAGTAAAAAATAAAGAGAAAAATTGATCGTCATTTTCAAAAATTGTAGTCACCATCAAAGTCTCACTCATGTTTTGGGCACATAGAGCTTTCTTTTTTGGAGTTTCCCTTGGTCCTGAGGCAGTATAACAAGCTCAACCATCCAAGTTTTTTGAATCTCCTTTTTCCAAGTTTGAATTGTTGATAAAATGGCTAAAATTGACACTTTATCAAAGTTATCGAGAACTCTAATCATGTCTACTGCTGAAAGTACATTGAAAATCAACAAGGAAACCCTTTTTATATTCAAATATGTCTAGAAAACGCACAAGAAAAAAGTGATTTTTTTGCATGTTTAATCGCACCTACAACAAGTGGAGTTAGAGTTACAATAGAAAAGCCATCATTATAAACATATTTTACTTCAGAACAGTCCTTTGTTTGATATTAAGACAAATTTCCATCAACAACAAGAAATTTCAAATGTAACACCCATTTCAGAAGTTGATGTGCAAAAAGATGAAAAAATTCATCCTACACTTCCCAAGCCCATCGTCAAACCTTGGAAAGAATTTTTCAACAATAAGCATAGAACAAGTCTTATATATGATAAGGAGGTGTCCTTTCATACTCCAAACTACTCAAAGGAAATAAAATTTGAAAGTGCAGGGTTTCTTCATGGAAGTTCATCTTTACTTGTTTCAGATCTTGCTCCTCTTCCAAATCTGCCACAAGTTGTTAAATGCCAACATTGTGACCGAGTTGGCCATGTGAAATATCATTGTTTTTATCTTCACCCATGCAAGTCTTGTGGTCATCACACTCATTCTTCAAACATATGCTTCAAAAACAAGCCTCATGTAAGAACATAGATTGATCTTGGATGGATCTCTTCTTAGCAACGGGCTTCAAAAACCAAGAAGATATTTCAGTGATATGTCAGAAATTGTTCTGAGTATTGAACAGTCTTGTAGTTAATTTTTCTCCATATTCTCACCTTGTATCTAACAGGGGGTGAAGTGATGGTCATACAAGCTTCAAAGCCACATCAAGCGAGCATAAATCAAAACCTAACACACCAGATTGATAGTTGTAGATAGAAACAGATATGTCCTTGAGCATTCCTTTGGTTGGTGGTTAGCCTTAAACCATCTATGCGGGGTTAAGACCTCCCTTTTCAGGTTGAGATTCTCCCTATTCAAAGAATTAGGGACACTTCCTCTTGTATAATACTTCAGCTTCTTGCCAGTTTTAGAAGAGTTACAGGAATTGCATTAAGAATTCTAGAGTTGGTGGTCATCCTTAAGGTTGAAACCTCCCTTTTCGGGTTGAGGTTATCTGTTTTTTACACAAGTTGTAGACCTCCCTTTTCTAGGTTGAAGGTATCCCTATTCAAAGCATTATGATCACTTCCTCTAGCAGAAGATTTCAGATTCGTGTAAGATTTGGAAGAATTTCAGGAACTGCATTAAGAATTCCAGTGTTGGTGGTCATCCTTAAACCACCTCCTTATGCCAACATTTCAGAGAGCACATTCAACCTAGTGTTTCCATGAATTTTTGCACATTTTCTATTACAACTCTCTTCTTGGACTCATACATAATCCTTCGGAATAGGGAGGAATATTGGACATCTAATCCACTAAGTGTTAAGGTGTGGAAGTTGGGTAGTCAAAGGAAGTTCAAGAGACATTGGAAGATGAATCTAGTAGTCACAATAATGTATTATAAATGTACATCAATGTTAATAGAAAAGGAAATTCACATTTATCTTTCACATTCTGTCTATTTCGTGTGTATTGTTTAACACTTAATGTGCATGTACACGACATGTAAGCATTAGTTCTAAGTGTTATTATGAGAAAATGGCACACTCATTTGGATGAAAAAAAAGACGAAGTCAATGAACAAAACGTATAGGGGTTACATTTTTAGTTGGAAACAAAATGAAGGGAAAAACTCAAAAGCTTTCCTAAAGTTTGAATTAAAAAATCAACCCTCATGGGTGCACCAAAGCATGAAATACACTACATCACAATTTTTTCTTCGATAGCCACAAGGGTCATGATAATTATATTCAGCCCCTCTAGACACGAACATGCTTAAAAAACACTTCACCTCTTGACATGATGGGACAACCATTCAAACCTTGAGCCCCATTGTGGTGAAGTAAAATTATAAGTGAGGACACAAACAAATTCCTCTAACCCGATAATGGGTCTAGGCACAACAGGTACATGCTATGGAATATTTCCTTAGGTTAGAACCAATTAAGAGGGCCTACCTCTTAGTATGCTTATCACATTTAATGATGTCCTTGTTTTCTCGCTCCAACTCTCTCTCGCTTCCTTCTTCAGACACCTAAAACAAGTAAACAATAGCAAACAACAACTATGATAATAGACAAATTGAAATTCAACCTACTTAACAAGTCAAGAAACATTAAGCCATGAATATGTAAGATGACAAATCATGTAGGAAATCAATTGATAGTTCCATATATATTGAATTAAGAAGAGATTACAAGCATTGTCTTGACATTGTCGTTCTCCTTTGACAAGACCATGTTCCCACACACTTCTGCTAGCATTCCATGATGACCTCAACAACAATAGTTTTAGGGCTCTTCCCTTTAGGCTTCACTCCAAACCAAATCACACTTCTCCCTCACACAACTAGAGAGATACAACTATGAATAGCTTGTTGTTTACTCCAAACCAAAAAAGCACTAGCAAACCAATCTTAACACTAGCTTTTGCTTGGGAAAAAGGGAGGTTTATATAGATGAATAGATGGGAGATGGATCCTCTTCTCATGGGAGAAGTTCTTATCCTTTGACATAGTTCCATCATTATAGGGGAAAGAATCCCAAATTGACATCCTCAACACCATCCGACCATTACAAGACTTATGTTACGAAGCTTCTAGAGCTGGAAGCTTTAGCTCTTAATTTAAAAACTTTCCATAACAGGACTGGTGCAACTGGAAGAAAGCTCACTTGCTCTGTTTGCCCTAGGGACAATTCTAATCCCTGCATATTAGTGTGAGGATGACAAGGGCCATTAGCGGCGGTCTTGTAAACTGGGTAAAACAAAAGTTTTAGGGGAAATGGTGCAAAAGGGAATTGATCTACTCATGAAGAGGGACACAATGGGAGTTTCTTCATGAAGGGTAAGCATGTAGGGTTCATTGTAGAGGTCATCCAAGATCAAGGAATGGGGAATACAAGGATAATGACAAAATGCTGTGTGACAGATACCCTTTAAAGCATGAAGCTCGAACTAGAGTGAGGGATGAAATGCTTTATGAAAGAGTGCAGGGAACCATAGTCCGTCGTCGGAAAACCTACAAACAAGTATAGATAAATATACATAATTGAAAACTCTGTCAAATGATACTAAATCATGGTATGGGTGCAGCCATCTAGAGAATGATAATGTAAATGGATCGAGGCATGGGTGTAGCCATGCATTAAAGTGGATCATAATGAAACCAAGGTATGGTCGCAACCATCCATCTGGAAGAGACATGTGTATCAACATAACCATGTCACATCACTTCACAACCTGGACTTTTGTGATTTGAGTCCGAGGTCTTGCACTCCAACACAACCCGATCAAAGTAAAAATTCTAACATGTGAATAGATTTGTTGACGTCGAACATGCTAGAAAGTCGCTTGATTACCAATCAATGATGTAAACTATTAACAAGCGCGAGAGAAGCCACAAATAATGACAATGGTCCTCAAGGTACTATTAGCATAATCCACGGAATGTGAATAGAGGAAATGAATTCGAACACCCTTGAAATCACTAGATCAAAATCCAATGATACGAACTTGGCATCGAGTGTGAAGAAATTACCATTAGGGCATGCAAGCTCTAAGGTACTGGAAGGGAGTCTCTAGGTAAACTTCTCGAATAATGAGTTGAAATCGATGGAGAAAGATCGTGTTGAAGGAGGGCCATAATGTATCCCACATCATCGACGCGATACAAAAGGATGAAAAATGATTTTGGATGATACAAAGAATCAGAGGTAAATGTAACTGCAGAAGGACAACTCTTGAACATATCGGTGACACAACTGGAAGTTTGGTAGCTTTTGGATCAATAGGATCGGTCGTCATGATGTTGTGGTAGAGATCAAATCGAAGGAAAAAATGAATATCCCAACCCAGCAAGGTCAACGATACAAAGGAGGATATCCCAACCCAACATGAAGCAGAAAGTGTCCTGTTCAAGAGTGAGCAGAAGACACAGCTGATTAGATTTCCAAATTCCCCCCCACCATTTCTGGAAGGTATCACAATTATTTTTAAATTGCAAGCTTGAAGGGGATAACATATTCTTGCACTATAAGTTCATCCTTCAAATGAACCTAACCTAGTAAGTTTAACGATCCCTAAGAAGGAGAAGCTCATGTTCGTCATGATGATGAATCCAATGTCATTTAATATTTTAATGAGCCCAACAAAGGTGTAACTCGGTATCTTTTTCGTGTTTAGAGATTTTGAAAAAAGACACGGAAAAGAAAACTCCACATGGTCCCTTTTCATACGTTTGTGTCTCTCGAGCTCAAAAAGGTAGAAAACAATACTTGAGAGAACCGCTTGACCATTTCAGTCAAGAAGTACCTTTTTCGTAAATAGTGCCTCCTAGCCTGAAAAAGGGTAAACTTATATCGGGCACAAGATGTTTTCGATCCATTAATGAGTTTGAAAAAACAAGGGATCAACCATCTTTTCGCTTTAAAGGGTCGGAAAAGAGCTTGAAAGTGGACCCCCCCATTTTATTCTCTTTTACGATTCAAAAGGGAAAAATACTCGGCAATCTTTTCATATGAGCTTAACAAGTCTAGAAAAGAGCTAAAATGTGACTCGTGATCATCATCAAACATCCATCACCTGTTGCTGCACAAAAAGGTAAAGTGTATTATCTAGTTCTTGAGGAAAAATAGGTTAAAACATTTACAAAAACCTAATACTTTCATGAAAAAATGAATGAAAAGGAGAAAAGTAAATACATTTTTACCATTTACCATTTTGAGCTGCCAGTTACAGGTAAGAGCTAAAGCCCTTAGCTCCATTTTCATGTCTGATATTCCTGTTTTTAACCATTTTTTTTGTTTTTTGAGGGGGTTTTGCAAAAAAAAAAAATCGCCCTCAATCGGTACCACTTCTAGGCACGGAATTGCACCAGCCAAGGATGTTTAGAAAAGTCTATCGAGCTCAAAAAGGTAGAAAACAATACTTGAGAGAACCGCTTGACCATTTCAGTCAAGAAGTACCTTTTTCGTAAATAGTGCCTCCTAGCCTGAAAAAGGGTAAACTTATATCGGGCACAAGATGTTTTCGATCCATTAATGAGTTTGAAAAAACAAGGGATCGACCATCTTTTCGCTTTAAAGGGTCGGAAAAGAGCTTGAAAGTGGACCCCCCCATTTTATTCTCTTTTATGATTCAAAAGGGAAAAATACTCGGCAATCTTTTCATATGAGCTTAACAAGTCTAGAAAAGAGCTAAAATGTGACTCGTGATCATCATCAAACATCCATCACCTGTTGCTGCACAAAAAGGTAAAGTGTATTATCTAGTTCTTGAGGAAAAATAGGTTAAAACATTTACAAAAACCTAATACTTTCATGAAAAAATGAATGAAAAGGAGAAAAGTAAATACATTTTTACCATTTACCATTTTACCTTGTTGTGAAGACTTTTTACTCACATTTTCCTTAATTGTTCTGGAGCAGATTGTGGGAGATCCAGGAGGTAATTCACTGAGCTGCCAGTTACAGGTAAGAGCTAAAGCCCTTAGCTCCATTTTCATGTCTGATATTCCTGTTTTTAACCATTTTTTTTGTTTTTTGAGGGGGTTTTGCAAAAAAAAAAAATCGCCCTCAATCGGTACCACTTCTAGGCACGGAATTGCACCAGCCAAGGATGTTTAGAAAAGTCTATCACACCATCGGTGAAATTGTTTTTTTTTAAATAGGTGTGTCAGCACTGTGAATAGGGAAAAACCCTATTTCCTCATAAAATCACTGTTAAAGATTAAAACTTATGGGCCAAGCATGATTTTTGACTCAAATTAATGGCTCTTGTAGGAAAGAATTGCTGAAAATGGTGGACTGGAAAGAACAGGAACATGAGGACGTGGACACCCAGGCACTCAATGATCCAAATTTCTTGGAAGCTTTGAGGGCTTGTGGGCTCCTCAAATTCTTTCTCATGCTTGGGATGTGGGCCCAACCTAAGTTGCTTCTGTACCGGACTAGTCTTTGGGACATAAATCGGAAAATATTTCCCATCAGTGACCAGAGGCTAGAGTTGGAAACTTTGCACATATATTTCATCATTGGACTATCCCGAAGAGGGGAACCAGTTAATTTTTATGGGTCACGACCGATTGGGGAAAGCACATCTTCATTTGTTGCTGAACACTGCCCCGAGGCCTTGAAAACCAAAAGTAGGAAGATTGAGATTTGCAGTGTTCAGGATCTAATGTTGAGAGTGCTTCTGTTGACCATCAACAAAGTGGCGAATTCGAAGGCATAACATGAGACCAACAATTTGAAGTTCCTGTATGCTATCAACTGTAAAACACATACGATCTTCAACTGGGAAGAGGCCATGAAGATCAACATAAACTACTAGCTGACTAAAGCTAAGTTGGGGAATCTAAAGCAATTTTTCTTCGAACCTGTGCTCGTGACCTTTTTGTTAGAACAGGTGCAACTGTTCTAGTATTAGTTGACTAAGGTACATCCTCCTATGCCACGAGATTTGCGGATGGACCACTGGAGTCGTTTGATTCACTGGGGGTCAGTACATGTCATAAAAACCTACATTCCTTTCATGGCTACGATGAAAAAGATCATCATGGAGGATTGACCATACAGTGGCACTAACTTTCATGGAGATCCAGACATGCCCTTACCAGATGGAGACGATTTTGACGATGAAGGTAAAAAATAAACATTTTAATTTTGAGATTTTATTTTTTATTTTTTTGGTATATATGTGCTTATAAAATTTCTTTTGTTAATGTAGACATTGGACTAGAGCGGCCTACTAGAATGTCCCCAATAGCTAGGCGAGTCCCCCACCCAATTGATGTTGTCGCTCCTTATCAGGAGGGGAGTGACAACGAGGAGGAGATGGTTAGGAACCTTGAGGAGTTGACTCATGGTATCCTGAAGTATTCTCAGGTAGGATATATTCCTTGTCAGTACTAGAGACACATGGTGCGAGTCTAAAATCAGATCTGCCAATTGCTGACTCGTGTTGCACAAGCTTTATGATGCTACCATGATCACCATGTTGATTGGTTCCTAGGTCCAGCACTTACATTTTATGAGGCCTGCGTGCCATGGATATATGAGGCCTACGAGCTGCCAATGTTATTTTGGATAAACATATTATTTTTTGGGGTTCTGATGTATCAAATATATATGTGTGTGTGTGTGTGTGTGTGTGTGTGTGTGTGTTGTATTTTCTTGCTTACTATGGTATAAATGATTTGTTTTATCTTTTCACATGTTTCATAAATGCCTATCCAACACATAATTAGCTAATTCATCTATCAATGTATTCATGCACCGAAGAATATGATGATATGTAATGTAATCAAAATGTCTTTCCAATAGATGAATACAGAGATACTGTTAAGTTATGGTATGTTCTATGCTTATAACAGTTTACTTATTTTTCTTATTATATTCCACATATTAGCAATCACATGTACATAAAGTAAAGTGTAGATAGAACATTAAATGATCGATAGAAAACAAGCGAAGACCAGAGACACAAGATGTGGCAGCTAGCCAGGGACAAACACCACAATGTGTGGGGAAACCCTTTGATCAAATCTTCTTTTATCTTCAAAACTAAGGCAGTCGATATCTCACAAACCAACCGTCGGATTGGCTTGATTCCACAACCAAAAGTTGCAGCCTTCAGAGGAGGTTCAGATGAACCTACAATGTAGTTTAGAAGAGGAGGTTTGATGGTCCACGCTGGTCAAAGTTTGGATCTGCAGTTGCAGCTTCAGTTTTAGCAGCTTCCTTCAAACTAGGGTAGTTGATATCTCGCAAGCCAACCGTTGGATCAACTTGATTCCATCATCAAAAGTTGCAGCCTTCAGAGGAGGTTTATATGAACCTACAATGCAGTTCATAAGAGGAGGTTTTATGGTCCACACTGGTCAAAATTTGAATTTGCATTTGTAGCTTTAGTTTCAACAGCTTCCTTCAAACTAGGGCAGTCGATATCTCGCAAATCGACCGTCGAATTGACTTGATTCCATCACCAAAAGTTGCAGCCTTTAGAGGAGGTTCAGATGAACCTATAGCACAGTTCAAAAGAGGAGGTTTGATGGTCCACACTGGTCAAACTTTGGATTTGCAGTTGCAGCTTCAGTTTCAGTAGCCTCCTTCAACTGTGTGAGAGAGAGACCCTTTTTTGCACAGTAGAGAAGAGACTCTTTTCTGCGCAGTAGAGAGAGAAAGAGAGATGTGATGAGATGAGTGAGTGCAAATGAGGAAAATTCCTCTTGTATTTATACACAACTGATGATGTTTGAATAGATGCGACTGTTGGGCTTCTAATCCTACATGAGTTTTAGGTCGGCTTGATAATAATTCCATAATCAAAATAAATTCATACCTCCATAAATACTTATCAGAATAGGATGATGTTTAGATCAATCCTACACCTCTTGACGAGAGGAATCTAATAAAAATATTATCATCCATGAATAAGATGACCCACATGAAGTTTGGCCCTAGTTGCCAATTTTAACACTCCCTCTCAACTAGGGAGAACTTCAATTGCAATTTGTCTGTCGATCGCTACTATTCATCAATCAAATGCATTGCCCTATATAGCCTGACCCTTGTCCTACTTTGCTCTATTATGCATGTTCTACTTTGTCTTGTTCTACCCTGTACTGATCTGTATTGCTCTGCTATGCTTTGTTTTGTTCTAGTCTACTTTTGTCCAAATTATGAAGAAGAAGAAAATGATCGAGGATGTATCATACCGACTTAAAGTCATCCTCAGAGTACGTACCACTGGTCCCAAACCAGTCTCAACCAACCCGAAGTCAATGTCATGGTATGTACAACTCCTACCACTGGTCCCAGACCAGTAACGTCCTCCACTGACTCAAAGCCAGTCTCAGAGTGCGTACCACTAGTCCCAGACTAGTAACAACTGAACCAAAGTCAGTGTCGTAGAATGTACCACTCTTACGACTGGTCCCAAGCCAGTATCATTGATCCTAACGTATGGAGTATGGTAGATACAGTGATGCATCCATCGGTACTACTATGGTCCCTAACTTCATTTCCCTGCTCATTGATCATATGAGAGGTACATGCCATGCGTCCCACACTACATGGGTAGGATGCCTCAACAGGAGAACTAATCAATCCTATCCTCACAGGAGAAAACATCAATCCTGCTACAATCACCATGGAGAACACATCAATCTAGGCCTCATAGGAGAACACATCAATCTAGGCCTCACAAGAGAACACATCAATCCTACTATAATTGCCATGGTTATAACATCAATCTAGGCCTCATAGGAGAACTAATCATCCTGCTACACAGGAGAAAGAATCATCTTGTCCCACAAGAGAGTAAATCATCTTATCCCACAAGAGAGAGAATCATCTTGTTCTAGTGTGCACCACCAGGGGAGGGTGAATCACCATGTGGTCATATGTTGCTCTAGTAAGAACCGCAAGCCCTCAGAGCTCCCATAGCTCAATGTATGCAACATGCAGGACCCTTGTACAAGAATTTCTTGACGACTTCAAGTTGTTTGGGAAAATCATAGATCAGATCTTTCCTTGGGGCTTTGATAAGGTGTATCGACCTGTACATCATCTTAATGAGATGGAGCCTCCTTGCTCATTGACTTACCATATCCCAGATGATGTCTATCTGCTGGAGCAATAGACAAATACAGGATTCCTCAATAATAAAATCCCACCTTTGGTTGTTATAGAGAATCACAGTGGTATGTGTTCAAACAGCTCAATGAAGAGCTTCCCCAACCAGGCAGCTTCATACAATATCATACTCGTAGATATGTATCTAGTCTCAGTGGTGCTTATGGCAATCAACTTCTGCTTCCTGATCATCCATTATATCGAAGCAGAATCCAAAGAGAAACAACACTAAAAAGTGCTCCAGTGATCCTCCACACTACTTGCCTAATCAACATTCGAATAATCATGCAGTTTCATATTTCTGGTAGTGTATCTCAATCTATGAGATATTGTATCCTGAAGACATCTCAGAAGATTCTTGGCACCAATCTAGTGAGGCTCAACCAAATATGAGCTCACAATGCTAATTGCAAAACATATGCTCGAACGGAGGTTCACCAAGAACATCAACATGAATGAGTTTTTGAAACTCAGGGGCATTTCCCAAATCTGGTCTGACATCACCACCATAAAACTTCTGAAAGTTGAGATCCTCGAGGTAGTCACAGGCTTGTAGTCCACCATAAGAAATCTTTTTAGAATCTGTGCCACATATTTTCCTTGAGATAGGAAAATTTCCCTTGGCTTCTACCACACTTCAAATCCTTGGTTCTTCATTTCAAATTCAGAAGCCAACTCCCTCTTACATTTGTGAATAAGAGGGTATGCACTTGTTAGAAAGAGGTCATCCACATACAACACCAATATAAGAGGCTTGTCATCTTCAACCTTAAAGTAAAGGTTAGGATCGGCTTCACTACTAGTGAATCCCAGCTTCATCAAGTAGTTATTGATCTTCTCATACCATGCTCGGGGTGCTTGCTTCAACCCATAGAGAGCCTTCTTCAACCTGCATACATGAGATTTTCAATCATAAATCTCAAATCCTTTGGGTTGCTCTACATAGACCTCTCCTTTGATCGAACCATGCAAGAACACGGTCTTGACATCCATCTGATGTAGGCTCCATCCTTGTGAAGCCATAAGGGCTAAGATCAAGTGGATGGTCATATATCTGGGAACAGGTGCAAATATCACATCATAGTCTATACCTTCCTTCTGGAAGAAAACACGAGCAACAAAATGAGAATTATACTATTCTGTACTTCCATCTGCTGCAGCTTTATCTTGTAAAGCCATTTTGAAGTAATGATTGTCTTGTCATAGGGTTTGGGAACTACTTCCCAGACATCATTCTCCATAATGGTCATAACATCCTTCCATACTTGATGCTTGATGGCATCTGAGAATTATGAAGGCTCATTTTGTATGATTGTGCTCATACTGGTTAGGTATCCTTGATACCTGTTAGGTTTCTTACATTCACAGAAGGTTCCTCGGGGTGCAGCATGTCTTTTAGCATCATCAAGTATCCCCCTAAGCCATGAAGGCATGTTCCTGGAAGAGGAAGGCTTAGGTGGATAAATAGGATCCATCGGTTCTTCCATATCAGGGATTGTTACATCATCTACCCATAGAGATAGCTTCCACAATCATACAGTGCCACACCATTCTGCTCTGGAGTATGTGGTGTAGTAGTCTCCCTCTTAATGCCAACCTCAGGTATGCCTAAGTGAACCAACTGTAATATATTGGAGGTCTTGCTTAGGCTTGAGGGCAATGGTCCCCTTTTGAGCTTTCCTTCAGCACATCCCGAACATACACCTTCTTTATCTACTAGGAATTCAGGCATCCCTGTTACCATTTGTCTTACATCGAGTAGAGCTTTGTAATGAAGGTGGGAAAACCTATGATGCCAAAGTTCAGACTGAAGAGACGTGTCTAAAGACATGACACCTACTTGACTTTCATCGACCTGATATAATGAATCAACATGAAACCCAAGAGTACATGCATCTTTAACATTATTTTTCGATACATGTACCTTGCCATTGCTGAAGGTTACCTTGTAGCCTTTGTCTTCCATTGCTGAGATGGACACCAGGTTCTTTCAGAGGTCAGATTCATTTAATACATCTTGGAATTTCTAGCCTTCTTGAATGGTTGTCCTCTTCCTTGATTTCCAACACTCCTTTTACCTCTACTATTAGATTTTCCATTTCTTAGTCAGTAATAGTCTCCCCAATAGATAGGAGATCATTCTTGATCCCAGTGATTCTTAAGAAGTATGCTTGCATACTCTCATCTTTACCCTTCTTGATTTCCCTTAGCTTATTTCTAAGAAACAAAACTTGATTTTCATCATTAACATTAAATATACTCACCAATCTATCGTAGATTTCCTTGGAGATGTCCAGTTCAGAGATGTAGGCCACCAAGTGCTTGTCGATAGAGTCCTGCATGATCTTCTTTGTTTTGACTTCTCCATTTTTCCATTTGTTCCAGGTAGTAGCGGATGCATTTGATGGAGGCTTAGCAATATTGCCTCTTACATGGTCTAGCACTCCTATATCTTCTAGGGTTAGATCGATAGAGATCTTCCATCCATGATAGTCAGCTTTCTCACGAAGCTTGTCATCGGCAGGAAAGAGTGTTGAGGACCCCATAGTTCTTTTAGGATAGCCTTTCCAATCTTCTCTTCGGTGATTGCTCTTGCTCTTGCTCGGGCTTTGTCTGAACACCTCAGCTCTAATACCATGTTAAGTTATGGTATGTTCTATGCTTATAACAGTTTAATTCTTTTTCTTATTATATTCTACAGATTAGCAATCACATGTACATAAAGTAAAGTGTAGATAGAACATTAAACAATCGATAGAAAACAAGCCAAGACAAGAGACACAAGATGTGGCGGCTAGCCAGGGACAAACACCACAATGTGTGGGGAAACCGCTTGATCAAATCTTCTTTTATCTTCAATAATTTAATAGAGAGAAATAGTACAATAGATTTGATTTATATCAGCAGTAGCAAACCCTAGATCAGTAGCATCAGCATTAGCGGCTTCATCATCAAAACTAGGGCAGTCGATATCTCACAAACCGACCGTCGGATCAGCTTGATTCCACCACCAAAAGTTGTAGACTTTAGAGGAGGTTTAGATGAACCTACAACATAGTTTAGAAGAGGAGGTTTGATGGTCCACGCTGGTCAAACTTTGGATTTGCAGTTGCAGATTCAGTTTCAGCAGCTTCCTTCAAACTAGGGCAGTCGACCGTCAAATCAACTTGATTCCATCACCAAAAGTTGCAGGCTTCAGAGGAGGTTTATATGAACCTAAAACATAGTTTAGAAGAGGAGGTTTGATGGTCCATGCTGGTCAAAATTTGGATTTGCAATTGCAACTTCAGTTTCAATAGCTTCCTTCAAACTAGGGCAGTCGATATCTCACAAACCGACTGTCAGATCGACTTGATTCCATCACAAAAATTTGCAGCCTTCAGAGGAGGTTCAGATGAACCTACAACATAGTTTAAAAGAGGAGGTTCGATGGTCCACACTGGTCAAACTTTTGATCTACAGTTGCAGCTTCAGTTTCAGCAGCTTCCTTTAAACTGTGTGAGAGAGAGACCCTTTTTTTGCGCAGTAGAGAAGAGACTCTTTTCTGCGTAGTAGAGAGAGAGAGAGATGTGATGAGATGAGTGAGTGCAAATGAGGAAAAGTCCTCTTGTATTTATACACAACTGATGATGTTTGAATATATGCGACTATTGGGCTTCTGAGCCTACATGAGCTGTAGGTCGGCTTGATAATAATTCCATAATCAAAATAAATTCATATCTCCATAAATACTTATCGGAATTCGATGATGTTTAGATCAATCCTACACCTCTCGATGAGAGAAATCTAATAAAAATATTTTCAGCAATGAATAAGATGACCCACATGAATTTTGGCCCTAGTTGCCAATTTTAACAGATAAATTCTTAATATTTGAGGGTTTATAATGGAATATTGCCCGTTGAGTTGAAGGACAATAAGCTGTGAATCCAGGTTGACAAGCAACTCTCTAATGTCAAGAGCAATGGCTTCTGACAATAGTTCGATGACGACACTGTATTCAAAAATGTTGTTAGTTGTGTGACCTAGACAGATACCTTGAAGGTCAATCAACTCACCGTTAGGGTCATAAATAGCCCATGTCCTGGATGATAGGTTCTGGGTACTACGAAAAGCACCATCAGCGAAACTGATGTGAGGAATCACAGACATCTACAAAGCAAGAAAAACATAGCAAATAGGAAAGTTGTTTGAAAACTAACACATAAAACCACACTGCACAAAAATGAATGGCACACTAATGTACAAAGTAACCATGCAAGATGACTTAAGCATAGTAATTCTTGAGAGAGTCCATGTTGGGACTCAAGTAATCAATCAATATTAGATAAACACTGAAGTTTTACAATTGACATGATGAGTAAGCATCAACTTGGCCAAATAATATAGTAGCTCATATAGGGCATTGCCCCCATGCCCCCTCGGCGAGGGAGGGTTACGAGTCAGATGGAAACCCCATTGCAAGGATGGAAAATCGATAAAACCTCGGGGAGGATGAAAAATCCTAAATCCATGAAGGGATAAAGGTTCTCTCAGTTGAAAGATCTTGACCACATCAGGATAAACTGACACGTCAATCGACCGCTGAGAAGAAAAATTTGCAAGACACATAGATATGGCCGTCAAGCTACGCAGGAATGTGGAGAGATGTTGAGTATTGATCCAAAGTGGTTCCTTAAGAGACATGACTTCCATGATACCCTCATCAACAAGGAAAGTCTTGGCTAATGGAGCAAGTGATTTCAAAGTGCCAAGCCACGGGGATTGAGAATATGTATCGAGATAGGTCTTCGAAATAAAATATTCAGAGGATGAAAAACTTGAAGCCGAAACAATTTCCACGTAATTGACTTCGGTCGGACTAAGAAGCATAGCCTCACCCAAGTTATCAACAAGATCTAGTGAAGTTATGACCCAAGGATCATATTTAACTGAGATCATGTTGATAGAGGCAACATGAGGAGGTGGAAGTGGAAAAACTCCCATTAAGGAAAAATCTTTAAAAATACTTCCCCCACACTCTCATAGGGAGCACCAGTGTGTTTGACGTCTGGAACACTACCATCCAAGGAGGAAGAGGCAAAGAAAGACAGCTGGTTGACAATGACAATCTTCCTTTGTTGGGGAAAATGAATCACATGGAATAGGGAGGAGGCTATGGCATGCATAGCATGGGTCCATCTCCAGCCGAGTAGAAGATTATAATTGAGATTGGCGTTAGCAATATCTACCTCGACTCTCACTGTCTTTCCTTTCAGAGTAATGGCAAGGTTAGGTAAGAGACCGAAGGGTCGCAAATTGTGCCCATCAAAATCTTCCAAAGTATTCAGAGATTGGTTCAAAGAAAGAGAACCAATAGCCTTCCAACATGTTGTTGACATGATGCAGGTGGAAGCACCTTCATCAATGACAGTCCGTTGGATGGTCTTCTCGTTGATGATTACCTAAATGAGAAAGGAAATCTATTGAGGGAGGCACGAAACATGGTTCTCTAAATCAAAACATATCAAATTAGAACCGATAGGATCAATACCCAAGATAGCTTACAACAAATATTTCCGCTGTGATGGGCAGCTTTGGAGCACCTCGAGAGTCGATAGTGCTGACGGCGCTTGAGTCCAATTCTCAACAATATTATAGTGTTGAGTGGCTAGGGTGTTAGGATTGAACGAGGATTTCTGCAACACACCTTGAGAGGGTGGTCGTATAGCAGAATCAGGATTAGGGCACTCGATATGAATAGGGACAGAACTTGGGTTAGAAGAAGAAGGGGTGGCTTCTTTCTCTTTCCCAACCGCCAGAGAAGGAGTTTGATAATATTTCGATCTAGTAGCCACGTTAATAGGTGTACTCGTCATGAACACTTGAGATCATGAGGAAGAAGATTGGGGTTGGTCTACCATTTGGGTCTGCTGAGACGGAAATGGCTCTTTAAGGACAACAGGGGTCCCTTTGAGCAAGCATCTAACTTCGGATCATTGGGGACAATCATTGGCATAGTGATATTCCTCACAAATGAGGCAGGGATACTTAGGTTTCCATTGCGAAGATTTGCTAGCGGAAGATTTGGGAGGACCCTATTTTGGGGCATTGACTTTACCCTTTCCTTTGCCTTTCTTCTTACCTTTCGAGGATTTGTCCATTGTGGTGGACTAGACAGCTGGACCTCTGAGGTTTTACCAAGGCCAAGTGGATTCTAGGAGGAACTATTAGGAAAAACATTTGAGACTGATTTCTGTTTGGAGGAG
The DNA here is from genome assembly GCA_000404065.3 of Pinus taeda. NCBI lineage: Eukaryota > Viridiplantae > Streptophyta > Pinopsida > Pinales > Pinaceae > Pinus > Pinus taeda. The sequence continues at coordinate 127,840 of APFE030713904.1, forward strand.
GATTTAGCAGGGGTCTAAGACTGAACCAATAACTCCATCGGAAGGAGGTACAACTTGCGACTTTGATGCTAAGGAGCATTGAGTAATAACTCATACAAAATACCAGACTAATAGTAGACCAGATCTAAGTACTGGGCACGAGCAATGGCTTGCTCTTCAGTGACGCATCCACCAATAGCTATATCGCGAGAAATTGGGGCTACGAATGACTTTGTGAAAGATTCAGTGAGAAACTAATCAACAATCTCAAATTTGATAAGGTGATGTCTATGTCTCCATTCATGGATGTGATTGGAGATGTGTGTCATAGTATCTTGCTTAAGCGATGTTGGAAAATAGGTGCCAGTTTCATAGTGAACCAACAACTGAAAATGCGTGAGGAATGCCATGGCTAAAGAGTTAAATTCATGGTAAGTACTTCAAGGCAGCTTGATGTACCACTTGGCTGCATTTCCTATGAGGGTTCTTTGGAAAAGATGGAGATGAATGGCATCATCAACGTATGAGTTTGATGAGCACCAGAGGTGATATGTCACCACATGGGCCTGAGTATCTTCTTTTTCTTTCCCATCAAATTTTGAAAAATTGCTTGGTATCTTGGACGTCACCAAAGGCTAGTATGGTGAATGAAGGATTGGATCATTCGTAAGGCAAGATACATCTGGAAACTTGAGTGTAGCCAAGAATGGAAATTGGGTGTTAAAAGGCATAGGAGGTCGGTAGGCTGGTCTGAACAGAGGAGCCCAACCCTATTGGTAAGGATTTTGGCCCCATAGTGGGGGATTTGGCCATATGGCCCCATTGCGGGCTGCCTTAACCATAGGGAGAATTTTGACCTTCAATACCTTGGAACTATCCAGCCATAGGTTGTTGATAAGCAATGTACGGGTTAAAAGGTTGTTGAGCCTATTGACCTTGGACATATGGATATTGGACTTGTTGTCCTTGAACATACGGTTGATGAACCTATTGTCCCTGAATAAGAGGATTTTGGACCTGATGTCCTTGGGCATAAGGTTGATACACTTGTTGCCCTTGGACATAGAGATTTTGTACCTACTGCCCTTAACCAAAAGGATTTCGAACCTGGTGACCTAGGGCATTAGATTTTTGCACCTGATTCCCTTGGCTAGAAGGATCCTGGACCTGTTGACCTAGGACATTAGGTTTTTGGGCCTGCAACTGCAGGACTTCACCTTGACCCTGCCCTTGCAAAGGTTGACCCTGTTGATATGTATACAAGGGTTGCTACTACCCGAGTTGGTTTTGCTGTTGCAAGGGTTGACCTTGTAGTTGCAAAATTTATCCTTGAGGTTCCAGAGGTTGGCCCTACAAGGACACAGGCTAGAAGGTGTGTGGAGCATATTGCATCTGCTATTACATGGTTTTCTGCAACTATTGCAAGGGTTGACCTTGCGGTTGTTGCATTTGACCTTGTTGCAGGATCATTTGCCCTTGTTGTTGCATGGAGAGCACTTGCTGCAACAAATGTTTCCCTTGTTGTTGTAGAGGTTGTCCTTACTGTTGCAAGGGTACTTGAATAGTGGTCAGAAAATTTCTGAACTGAATCTGGCCATAACCACCCTAGAAGGTGGACGCGCCAGGCTGAATGTATTGCCCAAACTGAAGGTTGTAATGTTGATTAACCATTCCTTGAGAACCATATGGAATGTAAGGAGATTGGTATTAGACTTGAGCCTCGTAGGGCTACTGATATTGGACATTGCTTGATCTAGATGGACCAACGAGATTCTGAACTTGTTGAGACTAGACATTGCTCGATCCAGTAGGATCAACAGGGTTATGAACAACACTAGAAGAAGGCTAGTTCATACCAAGCATGTGAGCCTATGAGCCACTCACATTGGTGGCATTTAACACCATAGAAACATTCATATTTTCCAACCTAGGTGGTGGCACAGCTTGGCCATTGACTAGAGGGATGGAAGAACTGACAGAGACATTCTTTGAAACTATCAGATGTTCTTGACGAGTAACTGGGATTGACAATACAAGGGTGTTCAGAACGGTGGGTTGCACTGACACTGAGGTAACAACCTATTGGGAAGTCATGCTCGCAATGAATGGACCTGAAGTAAGCATGGTGCCTAATGCCCAAACAAGGTTACGGTAAAGTGATGAGGCACTAGGTGTACCTAAAACCAACTATGCCAAAGACACATAATTAGGTGGAAAAATGGCAGGAATACCCCTGGTATAGGGGAGACCCTTAGGAAGAAAAGGCTACTCTTCATCCTCGACAGTGTGTGGAGTAGAAATTTTAGACTCTTCTAGAGAGGTGACTAGAGCATCGCCCTTGGGTTCCATATCCAGGAATAGACGACAATGAATGGCCAAAGAAGTATGAGGGGATAGTTCCAGAGGAACACCTGGTTGATCGTACGGACTGTAAGGATGCTATGATGATATCACAATAGGGTCAAATAGAGGATTCAAAGGATAGATAACCAATCCAAATTGGTTGTTAGTCGTCGGCAAGTTCTGAGGAGTTTGAATGGCATTGTCCAAAGATTCCGGGCCAATATCAGCAGATGACCCAGTATCGAAAGTAAGTGGAGGACAAGATGACAAAGGTTGAATGCTCAGAACAATTTCAAGTTCAACACCTTAGTACTTGAGTGACTCTAGTAACTCAGGAAACAGATCCTCAGACAATCTTTCAGACAAAGGAGAGGAAGAGGAACTGGGTGAACCAGATGGTTCAACCATGATGACCTTGTCTTAGTCGACAGAAAAATTAACTTCAAGGCTTTAAATTGTCCTTTAAGGGAGACTCACAATTTGGTCTCAGAAAAGACTAACAGGGTGTTATCGGATCGTGGGAAATCAATTATTAAGATGCACAAAAGACTGGTGGTCTTTCATTTTTTAAGAGTCAGGAAAGAAACAAAGATTACTCTATTGCTTTCGATAGGAAACAAGCTCGAAAGGACAAGTGATCGAATGATATTTTAAGTTTAATGAGTTGAAAAGATCGAATGACTACTATGGATGATATAGGTAAATAAGATTACCAAGCAATCATGAACTGCAGAATACCTCCCAGCGAACCGAGAAGTACGAGCAAGCAATCTCCTCAATTGCTGTGTTTGGTGTATCATGTTTGCAAGGCAGTCAACTCGACTTCCTAAGGATAAAGGATTGTAGCCTAGAGGGGTCTCCTATTATACACTTGACAGTACGAGGAGCACAAGTCCATACTAGCGTTGTCTAATGCTGAAGCTAAGGACAACTACTAGGTTTAAAGATGCTAGAACACATCTCTAGCCTATTCGTTCTAGATACGATCATTAAGTGTCAAATGTGCCTTAGGTTAATTGAATTCATTTAAAGTTTATCTTGAGTTATGTTTCAGTTTTAAGGTCTTAGCGATGTGACTCAAAAAACCTTAAATGAAACTAATGAGACAAGACCCTTTCAATTCGATGAATGCCTACACTAGAGAGGGTAGAAACTACACAATCAAATGTAAACAACCAAGCCACTGAAAGCGAAATGATCTTTCACTGCATTACTTTTTCGAAAAATAAACTAATGAAAAACGCATTCCAATTCCTGATTTCCTGACAATCACATATCTAACAGTCTTTTCAAAAGAAAAAGAATTCTTTTCCTTTTTCAAATTCCAATGCAATCCTAGTCTCTTAGTGATGCAAGCTATCATAGCATAATGATGCAAGAAACTTGAATTTCATATTTTTCATGAAACAACGAATTAAACTTTTTGCATACAACACTTCAGTGAAAAAGTGTTCGAGACAATCAGCGCTTCAAGCAAATGAAAACATGAAAAGGGAGGCTCTTTTAGACTAATGAATCATTGACTTTACGAAAAACAAGGCAAGAAATGTAATCCATACTGAAAAACAAACATTTAGACAAGTAAACTAAAACTTTTCAAACTTGTGTAATAGAGGTCAAAGTTGCAAAAGGAACACAAACAAAATCCAAGGAGAAAGTACACCTAGAACTCAACTCACTGAGTTCACAAACAGGTGAATGGATGACAACCTAGATGCCCTAGTGTTACTGACCACCCAATGACTCAAGAAATCAAGTAGAAAGATGATAAGCCAACAAGCAAACAAAACCAAATGAAAAGTAGCTTTCTAGTCATGGAGAAAATAGTCTCAAAGGCTTACGGGGTTAAAATCATGAGAGAAAAACACACTGGCCAAGATTGGGGACAACCCCTAATCTTCACTTACAGGCATCGACATGACTGCCTAAGTGACAACAAGTGCTAAAGGCTGGTCAACGCAACTGTTCCTTAGCAAATCATGCTGATTGGCATGACTGTCAGCGGATTAAGCGCGCTGATAGAGGGAGCCAAGAAAAAAATAAAATATTTTGAAATAGGGACCAGATTTGCTACTATGAATTTCAAACTTAGGCCAATAAGCAGGAGAAAAGAAATAGAACCAAAGGGAAAAACTGGAACTAGAAAAGTAATCATGAAATCCAAGACAAACTGAAGGATTGGTTCGCTAACGGAGTCTCCAATTTGTGAAGTAAAATTATAAGTGCGGACACAAACAAACTCCTCTAGACCGATAATGGGTCTAGCCACAATAGGTACATTCTATGGAAGATTTCCTTAGGTTAGAACCAATTAATAGGGCCTACCTCTTAGTATGCTTATCCCATTAGATGATGTCCTTGTTTGCTCACTCCAACTATCTCTCCCTTCCTTCTTCAAACACCCGAAAAAAGTAAACAACAACCATGATAATAGATAAATTGAATTTCAACCTACTTAAAAAGTCAAGAAACATTAAGCCATGAACATGTAAGATGAAAAATCATGTAGGAAATCAATCGATAGTTGCATATATATTGAATCAAGAAGAGATTACAACCATTGTCTTGACATTGTCGTTCTCTTCTAACAAGACCAAGTTCCCACACACTTCTGCTAGCATTCCATGATGACTTCAACAACAATATTTTTAAGGCTCTTCCCTTTAGGCTTCACTCCAAACCAAATCACACTTCTCCCTCACACAACTAGAGAGCTACAACTATGAATAGCTTATTGTTTATTCCAAACCAAAATAGCACTAGCACACCAACCTTAACACTAGCTTTTGCTTGGGAAAAAGGGAGGTTTATATAAGATAAATGGATGGGAGATGGATCCTCTTCTCATAGGAGAAGTTCTTAACCTTTGAGGTAGTTCTATCATTATAGGGAAAATTCCATTGTTGAAGAGATTGGGAGAATACAAATTTTCCTATCCGCAATCCCCATTTAACTAGGGGGTGTCAAACTAGATAGAGAATGAACAAAAACTATAGAAGTAGGGATAGACAATCGTATAATGAGAAGGATCATGTGATGAACGAGAGTGATTGTCACAAGACATATGATAGACATGATTGAGAGCACACTCCTAGACTTTGTGAAGTACCTTAGTACTATATCTGGTGATAAGTTACTTGTTAGAATTCACTAATGGGATACATCAAGCATGAATTTGGTTTACTTTATGTAGTTTATCATCATGCATGAATATAAGAAATGAATAAAATTGTTGAAAAATTGAGAGATTAGCAACTAACTTGTATTTATAATCACATATATCCACCCACCCACATGAATAAGACAATTCATGATTGAATTGTTAGGTTTTGGCCATAGGTGTTTGACTGTCATGTTTAGAGGTAAGAGAGACATAGAAAGATATGGTGAAGTGTATTTATGATTAGTTCATAGTGCTTATTGGTCTTACTAGAATGTGAGAATTTTGAGTTGTTGATTAGATTATGTGTGTTAGATACACGAGGTTGACATTCATGAGTTTTCAAGTTTTAATTGGCACTAGTGTTTTCCATGTTTCTGTATAGTTTTAAAAATTGAGGGGATCATTGAGTCAACCATTTCAATGTTGAGCTATAGCTTCCCGACTCGATTGGAAGAGCAGTGACCAAACATGTAAATATGAAGAGTGGAAAACCATATATAATTAGCCATGGATTGAACTAGATTTTGTTTGTGCATTCATATTTTTATTATGGAAATATCATGTAAAAATAATGGGGCTACGTTAGAGCTATTTTGAGCTCCAACATCCAAGTTTGTTTTGCATCCTCTAATGTATAGAAATTAATGTGACTCATGATGTAGTTGAATTTTGTTTAAGAGGATTTGTGAAATTAGTCAAATTGGACATCACAAGATGTATAAAAGAGTGGGGTTTACTAATGTTGGGTTGTGTTATATTCTTTCCACGAGTAGCCCACGTAGTTAACTGGGGGTTTAGAAGGGGGGTGGAGCCCCCCCTTCCTTGCGCCAATTACATAGTGAGGGGGGTGACAAGGGGTTTGAGGGGTGCATGTAACCACACTCTATGGGGTTTGGGGCAGCGCCCCAGAAAATTTTGGTTTTGGAACCTATGTTAGGTTGGGTGGACCCACCTGTGGTTTTGTGCATGATTTTCGCACATGATTTTCGGATGCGATGGTTTTCGGTCCATGGCTTTGGACACGATGGTTTTTGGTCCATGGTATTGGATGCTTTGACACGTATGAATATGTATTGTAACATTGAAAGGAACATTAAAAAAAACAATTTGGTAGTCCCAGTCTTGGGATCCAGGGGAAAATCTTTGTGTATATGTGTTTTATGTGTTATGCTCTCGCATTGTTTATTTTCGGTGTTTTAGAATTTGTATGCACATAATTTATGTACAGGGTTAAAACCTACATTTGGTATCAGAGTTGTTTTTGGCTTTAAGGGAACGCCTTTGTTGCTGAGGGGTTTTGCTTGGGCCTGTGGTAGACCCTGTTCAGTGGGAGATCTGCGAGATCGATTCTAGTGGTGAAAGAAGATGGCGAGCAATGGAAAGATAGAGATCGAGAAATTTAATGGAAAAAGTTTTGAGTTGTGGAAACTCAAGATGGAGGATCTGTTGGTGGATAAAGCTCAGTGGATCACAATAGATCTGGGTACTAAACCAACGGGAGTGTCTAAAGAAGAATGGAAGAAGTTGGATCAGAAGGCAAAGAGTACAATACAATTGTGTGTCGTAGATTCAGTATTGGTGAATATATCAGGGGAAGCTACGGTGAAGGATTTGTGGGACAAGTTAGGGTCTTTGTACCAATCTAAGTCTCTGGTGAATAAAATGTTCCTATGGAAAAGGCTGTATAACCTAAGGATGAAAGATGGAGACTCGGTGACAAAGCATCTGAATGCATTTAATACTGTGGTAGGTCAGTTATCGTCTGTTGATATCAAAATTTCAGATGAAGATAAGTGCATTAGTTTGTTGTGTTCTCTACCAGATTCGTGGGATAGTTTGGTTATTGCAATAGGTAGCAATGCAACTGCCTTGCAGTTTGATGAAATAAGTCTCATCTTTGCTAATGGAAGAGATGAGATAGAAAAATATGGGAGAGCCAAAATGGTGATCCCATTGTCTGTAATGAGGATAGTCCTATGAATAGAAACAAAAATAAGTCATTGAGTGGAGATCTAAATCTAGAGGAGATCTAAATCTCCAAGAAAACATGTAAGGTGGTGTGCTGGAAATGCGGAAAGGAAGGGCACTACAAAAGAGACTGTAAATCTAAAGCTCCTGATAAAGGAAAGGTATTTGATGATGCTCCTTATGCAGAGGCAAAACCACCTCAGATGAAGGTGGGGATGTGTACTTGGCTTCTTCAAGTACACATGTAGATCACGAGGCATGGTTGATTGACTCAGGTGCATCCTTTCATTTCACTCCCCATAGAGAGTGGTTTTGCAAGTATGAGAAATATGATGGTGGTGATGTCTTCTTGGGGGATGATAGGAAGGCTAAAATCACTGGTCACGGAAAAGTAATGTTTAAGTTGCAAGGTGGAAGGGTTAGAACACTTCTAGGTGTTCTAAATATTCTTGCATTGGCCAGAAATCTGATTTCTATAAGCAAGTTGGATGGTGCAGGTGTAAAAATAGTGTTTGAGAAGGATACCTGCAAGATGGTTCGGGATCACTCGTATTGATGCGACGAGTTCGGATTGGAACTTTGTACAAGCCCCAAGGCAGGACTGTTATTTATGGGTGCAACAGTTCTGTGGTTCCTGAAAGTGGAGCAGAAAATCTAGTGGTCTCTGGAGAGAAGACCATGCTGTGGTATCAAAGGCTTGGACACATTGGAGAGAAGGACGTTTGAATACTTCATGGTAAAGGCATGGTAGAATGTATGCATAATAGCTCTCTATATTTTGATTTCTTTGAAAATTGTGTATATGGGAAGTAGAATCAGGTGCTTTGGTGGTAAGAGGGCGAAACATATATTAGAGCTTGTGCATAGTCATGTGTTTGGACCTGTGAAAGTTCCATCACTGGGTAAGTCTGTGTACTATGTATCATTTATAGATAACTTCTGAAGGAATACATGGATGTATTTCCTTAAGAAGAAATCTGAAGTCTTTGACAAGTTTAAAGAATTCAAGGCTCTGGTGGAAAACCAGACAGAGAAGAAGATAAAGGTGTTGAGGACAGATAACGATGGAGAGTTTTGCAGTAAGGAATTTGAAGAATCTTGTAAGAAGTGTGGTATAGCATGACAGAAGACTACTCCATATACACCTCAACAAAATGGAGTTGTAGAAATAATGAACAAGACATTGATGGAAAGTGCAAGAAGCATGCTCAGTGGTGCCGGGTTAGGATAGGACTTCTGGGTAGAGTTAGTGGAGACAACAAGTTACCTGGTCAACAGATCACCTTCATCAGCGTTGGAAGATAAAACTCCACAAGAGGTATGGACTGGTAATAAACCCTCTTTCACACCTGAGGGTATTTGGATGTGATGCATATGTACATGTTACAAAGGAGAAATGAACCAAGTTGGATAGTAAATCTGAAAAGTGCATCTTTATTGCGTATAAGGATGGTTTAAAGGGTTAGAAGCTTTGGAACCCAGTAACAAGGAAGGTTGTGTATAGCTAAGATGTGGTGTTCATAGAGGTGAAAGATGTTATTAAACATGAAGTCCAACCAAAGGAGCTTGAGAAGATAGAGTTTGAGCTAAAAGAGGAAGAATCAGACTCTACAACAGAGGAGGAATCAGAAGATGAAGAGCCACAAACTCCGGGTGTGAGAAGATCAGTTCAAGAAAGAAGGTAGCTAGAAAAGTATAGTCCATCTAGTTTCTATTCAAATTTGGTTTATCTATTACTTTTGATGATCGCAGAACTGTGAAGGAAGCAATAGATTCAGAGGATGGAAAACTATGTAAAGAGGCCATGGTTGATGAAATGGCATCTTTGCATAGAAATGAGGCTTGGGATATGGTGGAGTTGCTTCCTGGAAGGAAACCCATTGGCAGCAAATGGGTGTTCAAGAAGAAAACAAATGCAAAAGGAAAGGTGGAGAAATACAAAGCTCATTTGGTAGCAAAAGGTTATTCCTAGGTGCTAGGAATTGATTTTGGTGATATTTTTTCTCCTCTTTCCCAGGTAGCTTCTATTAGATTACTTTTATTTGTTGCTACTACTTTTAGTTTTGAGGTAGAACAGATGGATGTGAAGACAACATTTCTTCACAGGGATCTGGAAGAGGAGATCTACATGAAGCAACCTGAAGGCTTTGCGGTGAAGGGTAAGAAAGAGTTGGAATGAAAGTTAAAGAAGTCTCTGTATGGGTTAAAAAAGTCACCAAGGATGTGGTATCAGAAATTTGATACATTTATATGGGGACTTGGCTTCACCAGAAGCAGAGCAAATCACTGTGTGTATTTTAAATTAATTGGTGACCGTGTTATTTAGCTAGTCTTGTATGTGGATGATATGATGCTGGTTGGAAATGACAAAGAAATTATGCAGGATTTGAAGACCCGATTGTCCTCCAAATTCGACATGAAAGATCTTGGTGCTACAAACTATATTTTAGGCATGGAAATTAAAAGAGATCGGGCAAAGAGGAAGCTCTGGTTAAACCAAAGGATGTATGTCATGACAATATTGCAGAGGTTTAATAAGCAGGATAGTAAACCGGTGAAGGTTCCTATTCCTGTAGGTGTAAAGTTATCTATTGAACAGTGTCCCAAGACACAAGAAGAGGAAGAGGATATGTCTCATGTTCCATATGCAAGTGTATTCGATAGCCTGTTGTATGTGATGGTCTATACTAGACTGGACATTGCACATGTAGTGGGAGTATTGAGTAGGTTTATGTCAAAACCAGGGAAGCAGCATTGGACAGTAGTGAAGCGGGTTTTTAGGTATTTGTGTGGCACTAGTGATTATGGTTTGTGCTACCAAGGAAGACCAAGATTGGACAGAGTTTTGGATATCTATGACTTTGTTGATGCGGACTGGGCTGGAGATCTGGATCAGAGAAGATCTACAAGTGGGTATGTGTTTAACCTATTTGGAGGTGTAGTCAGTTGGATGAGCAATAAACAATCTGTAGTGGCACTATCAACTACATAGGCATAATACATGGTATCCACTCATGTAAGCAAGGAAGCAGTTTGGTTGTAGAGATTGTGTTTAAGTATGGGGTTAGTACAGGGAGCTAAAAGGATAGACTGTGACAACTAAAGTACAATTTTCTTGGAAAAGAACCCTGCTTACCATTCAAAGACAAAGCACATTGATGTTTAGTATCACTTTGTGAGGGATATGATAGAAGACAAAAAGGTTTTGTTGCTAAAGGTGGACACTTTGAAGAATACTGTAGATGCATTGACAAAATCTGTGAGCTCTAAAAAGTTCTCTTTGTGTAGAGAAACAATGGGCATTACAGGGCTGGATAAATGACTAAGCTCTGTTGTGGCCCCCCTATGGAAAGAAAACAACAAGTGGGAGAATGTTGGGTTGTGTTATATTCTTTCCACAACTAGCCCACATAGTTAATCGGGGGGTTAGAAGGGGGGTGGAGCCCCCCCTTTGCTACGCCGATTGTGTAGCGCGGGGGGTCACATGGGGTTTGTGGGGTGCAGGTAACCCCACTCTATGGGGTTTGAGGGGTGCAGGTAACCCCACTTACAGGGGATTTGACGGGTGCAGGTAACCCCACCTATGGTTTTGTGCATGATTTTTCTACATGTTTTTGGATGCGATGGTTTTCGGCCCATATTATTGGATGCTTCGACATATATAAATATATATTGTAACATTGAAAGGAACATAAAAAAAACAAGTTGGTAGTCTCGGTCTTGGGATCCAAGGGAAAATCTTTGTGTATATGTGTTTTATGTTTTATGCTCTCGCATTGTTTATTTTCTGTGTTTTAGAAATTGTATGCACGTAATTTCTATATGGGGTTAAAATATACAACTAGCACAAAAATAAAGAAACAAATCAAGATAAGAGAATGATGGTGATTACCGATACCAAATGATGAGTGGTTGAGATTGGAATGGAATAATGAATGCTATGAAATGAATCATTGAATGAAAAGTATGCTTTTTTAGCTTTGATGTGATCGTATGAGATTTGGATACACTGTATTGTGTATTATATGTAGAGGAAAGGAATGAATCCCATGGAAGTATTTAGTGTCAATGGTATTCAAAATCTTTTCCTCAATACTTCGAAGAAAGATATTATACCTATCAATGGTGATATCAGTACAAAAATGCACATAAAATGTTAGGTAAAGTTGTAGAGTTTTTATTAAAGGCTTTAGCTATAGAAGTTGAGGTTGTAATTACAAGTTTGTTGTTATAAAAGATGGTGAAGTTATGATAGATGAAAGAACTTCTTATCACGGTAATTACTTGTAACTGATATGCATTATTTTATTATTCTTCTTCTTCTTTAGTTATGTCATCCTACAATTACACATTAGAAAAATATAGATAACATAATGCACAAGGGACAAGAGACACCAAAAATTAGGCTCCAAGCTAAGGCAAAACCCTACAAAGTGGAAAACCCAAAATCCTTCTCTTATGGAATCATATTAGAATGAGATTTCTAATACCCAAGACAAAGACTAAGACTCACATAAATATCTCAAGGCAACCGTCCTTCAAGTATCCTCCAACAAGTCAAAGTTAACAAAATTCAATGCTAGTCAAAACTTCTAAAATGTGGTCAATTTTTGAAATTTTAGCCCATGAAATTTCAGGCCCATAGTACCTCAAAATAATTTGCATGTGTGAGCATATCTAGGGTAGAAACCTTGTCCTCTCTCTGTATCTCTTGTCTTACTTCTCTCCCCCTTAACCTGAGTTGTCCTTTCCTCTTGATTAGGCATATAGATGGCGTGATGTGTTGAATGAATGAATGAATGAGCTTCCAAGTGGTTGAGTTGACTTCTATATATAACTGTCCAGGAGGGTTAAAAGGTTGCCTCTTAGGCTGATTTATCTGAGGCCGAACTTGGATTTGTGATGACACTTTGACTTAAAAACATAATTTTATTTTTTTTTCTTTCAAAATTCCAAATGGGACTTGACTCAAGTACATATATTTTGATTCATGATCAATTTTCTTGACTCTTTTGACTCTATAAGAATGAAGAACATGCTTTTGACAAAAATGAAATAATAATAATGAGTATAATAAATTATAAAAGTTACATTCTATTACATTATGAATACTGACAATATTTACATTTTTTAACAATCCCTCTTAACAAGGGAGGTATTCATAATGACACAACACTATACTCTCCATTAGGGGAATTTTGAGGTCTAAAATGGGCCTCCTAAGAAAAATGTACAACCAAAGTAAACTTTATAAGAAAAATGGGATTAAAGAAGATGATGTCAACCATGGGGGATGATTCACCATTTTTGGAGTAAAAAAGTAAAAATGTAAAAATATTAAAAAATAATAAAATAATAAAACTACTTTTTCAACTCGTATTTTAAACTTGCCTCCCTAAAGTTTTAATCAAATTTTGACTGGTTGTACTCATTTGATGCAAAATTTAATTTCTCATCCAAAGAGTACCTATGTTGCATACTTTCGATACACCCTGCTACATAGAAAAATGAGAAATACATGAAAAAATGTGACTGCAATCATGTTTTTCATTTATTTCTCATTTTTCATGTAGCAGGGTCCATTGAAAGTATGCAACCTGGGCACTCCTTGGATCAAGAATCAAATTTTTCATCCAACGAGTGTTTTCGCTCGATATTTGAGTAAACCCATAAGGAGATAAGTTGAAAATACGAGTTGAAAATTAGTTTTTTCTTTTTTCCCTCTAAAAATTGATGATGTAATCTAATCTTATTTTATTATTTCCACTATTATTTTATAATTTCCTTAGAAGGCTCATTTTAGACTCAAAATTCCTCTAATGAAGTTCAAATATTTATATAAGAAAGGATCCAAATTGATAAGCATCAATATAACAAGCATTTTCAAAATAGCAAGGTCTTGACTAATAATATTTATCTCTCTAGTAGATCATATCACAATATTAGGAGGCATAAATTTGGACACCAATGCCTCCCTAGGGACATATGCCATACAAATTGTTTAGTAGGTATGTCCTCATAGGACTATTTCCATACTAGGAAATATTGGTCCTCATGACTATTCTTATATTGGATTAATGTACAAAGTATAGATCCTCAAAGAATAATTGTCCAAGATTCTCATCCAATCCACCATTATCCTCATTTATTCCTTTACTAAGGCTTTTAGTTATTAGTCTTGGTCTAGTACATGACCCATGGAGAATAAAGTGTCCACCCTCACTACATCTCAACTAGGGAGGAGACATCCACACGCCTAAGCTTGTCCCATTCATTTTCATAGAAAGGAACATCATCAATACATCAACTACCTTATTTACAATGTAGGCATATTGGCTGCTTCATGATATGATCATGTCACAAATCATACAGTACTTCAACCTTCCTCATTTTATGACAAACTTGATATTGAATACAACATGTAATCAAATACTTTGTTGAACTCCTTATGGAGCCAAACTTCTTTATAAGCCTTCACATTTTCTTCCTTCACAATAAAACAAAGTTAAGATTCATGTTCTTCTCCATATCAGATTTCAATCATCAATAGTATCTCTATCATCATCTGTATTATCAATTGAATTAACATGTTCCTGAATTGAACCAATCATAGCTCCCTCTTTCTTTCTTAGGTATGTGAACTTCTTATTTTGTGCCATTGTCTAATTGGATTCTTCTTCCTCCTTCTTAATATTCATAATTTCCATCCTTCCAATTGTTAATCAAGATTACGTAGATCTTTTCTTAACCTGCAACTTTTATTAGAAGACTATTAAAGGACAAAAAGAAAAGTACAAATATAATAGAAATAATAGTAATCAAGGAGATGTAGGGTACTTATATTTTGAAGAAGGTTAGATTTGTCTTAATCTTGGCTCCAACCTTGTTTTAAAAAACATTATGTCACTATTTTCATTCTCAAGAGTTACGGTTTCTTCATAAATTCTCAGTTATATACTCATAGTTCTTTCAATATTGGCCTTCAAGATGTCACATGTCTATCTTTAATGGGCATCAAATGTTTATATATGTTTGTTTTTCATATTTCCTTAGAAATATTAAGTGAACTTGTTTATAAGTGTTTCTTATTCATATAGAGTAGCATGATTGTCATAGTCCTTTACATAAGTCTCATAATCCATTGCGTGATCCGAGGTTACATTCTTCCATATAAGTAAGTGGTGTAAATATTTGTAAGATACTCGATCTTGAGGGACAAATTGACAACAACACTCCCCTAGACTTTAAATTATTTTCATACTTCATACTTTATGTTATCCTCTTCCTTGATTGTTTATCAAGGAGTACTTGGATAATTATTATGGAGGTAGGTTGTTATTTTCTTGCATAACAACCAGTAACATAAGTTCCATAATTTTATCCCTAAATGCCATGTTCATTGAAATAGAATGATTTTTTCCATAGAATTGGTGGTATGCCTTTAATACACAAAGATGATAGTATTTCTATAGCTTGTATTACATAAAGGTCATGTTCTTTCTGAAGCTCGTATCCACAAAAGTGTAGTATTATAGAAGGATTAGATCACAGAGATGTAATATCATAGAAAAAAATTACATAGGAGACTCACATGTCATGGAGAGAGAAGGTGCCTCAAAAGTATAATTCCATCGAAAAAAAATAGATCCTCAGAAGAAAATCACATGTCACCGAAGTTTTTCTGCCACAAATATTATGTCACAATGTAACAAGAGGTTCGGATTCTGCTACAAGTTTGGATTTGTCACAAGTTCATATTTTTCATATATACTCTTTATATTTTCCCTTATAAACACTTGAGAATTCTATGTGTAGGCCATATATATAAAACTCTTCTTGCAATCCTTTAATGCTTCATTATACTAGAATTGAGGTTCCATATCTACTTTAAACTTCAGGAACTTCAGATGCCTTAGATAGCTCAAATCGTGGACATGTATTGTTGTTTCTTGTTGTCATAAAAAATTCCTTAAATATATCAATAAGTTAGGTCACATAATGCCATATTTTTGTACTTTAGATGTCATTGTTCAAATAAATTGGGTTGACATAGAAAAATTATGATTCTTCAGAGAGCTGTTTTTTTTAGACGTTGTAAAGGTAATGTAATTTTGATCTCAAAGAATGTGCTCCCAAAACTCACAACCATAAAAACTTTAGTGTAACTTCTCCTCAATTTATAGCACAACATAGTGAGGAAGTTCGGCCTTTATATCAAATATAACATAAGCTTTTTGGTTCTCTTTGAAAGTCTTGGATCACCTTGCAATAGTACAGATATTTCGAGAGATAAAATGCATATGCCTTACAAGCCTTAAACGTACCTTTTAAACCTTCCTAAATTCTTATTCCTTCGAAGTACTCCTTGGTCTCAATACTTTTATGATTTTTGAATTCTTTATAGGTTAGACTCTTTTTCTCTGACTTTTTCCAGATTTAGTCTTATTAGGGTTTCCTTAACAATGCTCTTTTGTTAACCATAACTTTGATACCATGTTGAAATTATGATAGATTATAGAATTTCTTATTGTGGTAATTACTTGCGACTGATATGCATTCTTTTCTTATTGTTTTTCTTGTTTTTTTAGGTCATCAAGAAACTAAAAATTAGAAAAATATATAACATAATGCAGAAGAGACAAAAGGCAGGAGAAAATAGGCTCCAAGCTAGGGAAAAACCCAGCAAAGGTGAAAACCCAAAATCCTTCTCTGATAGAATAAACTCAAAATGCGAAATCTAAGAACCAAGACCAAGAATAAGAATGACATAAAGATCCCAACTCATCCCTACTCCAACTCTCCTCCAACAAGTCAAAGTCAAAAAAAGTCAACAATAGTCAAAATTCTAAAATATGATCAATTCTTGAAAGTTTGGGCGTGTAGTGCTTGAAAAAAATTCCACCTATGAGAAAATCTAGGGCAGAAAAACCATCCTCTCTCTCTCTCTCTCTTTTGACTTAATTTTCTCTTCCTTGACTTTGGTTGAGTTTCCCCTTGCTTAGGCACAAAGATGATGTGATGTGTTGATTGAATGGATGAGCTTCCAAGTGGTCAAGTTTACTTGTACAAATAGTTTTCTAGGAGGATTGAAAAGATACCTCTTAGGCCTACTTTCCCAAGGAGGGTTGCCTTGAACTTGTGATGACACTTTGATTCAGAAACAAAATTCTTTTTCTTTCTCTTTCAAAAATCCAAATGGGATTTGACTCAAGTACATATCTTTTGACTCATAATAAGCTCTCATTTGACTCTTATGACTCTATAAGTATGAAGATTTTTTTTTAACAAAATAAAATAATAATAATGAATATAATAAGTGATAAAAATTACATTTTATTACATTATGAATAACGATGCTAGTTACATTTTTCAACAGGAGCATGGAAACATAATGAAGATATAGACCAATTTCTCGATAGATATCATGGAGCAGAAGAAATGACCCCAAAATCATTGGTCCATCACTACATTGAACAAGTTGAGGAGTTGTCAAGAATGTGATTCTAATTGTATCTGATGCTTCTCCCAAATTATCGATTTTTTGGGATTTAAGAAGGGCTCTATGAAAAATGGAAATCATCATCATAAGGTATGGGTATTATTTGTTATTCCATTCAAAATTCCATTGTATTATATGTGGAGATAAGAAATTAAGTGTCAAAGGAGTTCAAAGAATTGTGGGTCATTCTTGTAATGGTGTTGATTCGTTGCTTTATTGATGAATGGGAAGTCAAATCTCAAAATTCCTCTCCTCAATATGTGAACACATTCTTTTATTGGTGTCATAAGGTGGTGATATTGTGAGGTCTTTATCAAATTGAGTAAATATGATATTGTTGTACGAATTTATATAATGTATCAAAGTTATGTAATACATTTGACATGCTGAAAGTTATTGAAACAATTCCTAATGTATGGTTGAATCAAGATAAATCCAAAGAAGTTGAGATACATGCTAAAAATATTGAAGTTAATTTAGTCAAGTTACAATGGACTTAAAAAATAATTGAAATATAATCAAAAGTTATATAGCATGTGGTTTGAAGTTATATCTAAAACTTTGGTTATGTAATGAAATAAGTTAGTTCATGATTAAATGAAATTAGAGTTAATGAAGGGGATACACATCAATAATGGAGGTATGGAACCACAAGAAACACACCTCCTCAAGACATGATCTACAACAAAAGGCCCTTATTGGATGCTTCTAGGCTTGGATGGTGTGGTGTCCCCTTTAGATGGCCTGGGTGGAAACAAAGGAAGAACCTAGTCGAACACCAACCCTGATGAAGGCTTATAGTTGGGATCCTCAACAGGTCAGTTTTTGGCCTCCTCCACACTTTCCCTGGATGGAAAATCAAGTATGCTCGAAAAATTCATTTATGTAGTCTCTCAATATCTCCCTATTCCCTAGAGAAGTGAAGAGGCCCTATTCAACATTCAAGATTTATCATCAAACTAGGGATAGTTTGAGGAGGCCAAAAATTGACACACAAGGCACACTAGTTTGTATATGGTTTGACAAGAATTTTTTTCATTCCATGGTAGAACACTTGGCCAACAGATCTCATATATTTATAGATCTCTCTACTCCCTTATGCTCATAGGTGTCTTTTACAAATTCTCCACTTGGCCTTAATGTAATATTTGTGAACTATCGAGCCCAAGGAAATGCTCCATTAGAAGAGGTTCAAGGGGCCGAAAATGGTATTATGCCCCACCATATATCCCCCACTCGAAAAATGCGTAATCATCGGCCTAAAGTAGGACTAAAGAGAAAGTTGAACCCTTGCCTAAATGAACCAAAAGGAAAATCATCCATGGTTTTAGGGGATGACATAGAAATCCATCAAGTGGAGCACATGGAAGATCATTGTTTTGTGGGTTGAGTGAGACGACGACAATTCATGCAAAAAACCGTGGCGAATGGGTCAACAAGAAGTGAAAGAAACATATTAAAAAAAAAATTGGTCACTCACTCACTAGTTAAGAGCTAGTTCACGTTGATTTTCCTAAACAAAGTGTAGGCCTCATGGGTCCTCCAACGAATATGGCATATAGATTAATCTAACCCACTCCTCCTCAAGCATTAGAACCCTCTCTTTCACCCAAACAAAGAGATAACGGATAAAATTCCCATATGGGTATGTCTATTAGGGCTCCCAATGAGGTTTTGGATGTGAGGTGCCCTCACTGCAATTGGAAAACACTTGGGAAAATTATTGGATATTAACATGACCTTCCTTAAATCGAGGGAACTAAAGGTTTCAACAGTTTTATTCCTTCTAGACATCCACAAAGGTCTATGGAGAAAAAAGGAGATTATTAAAAAAGGAGAGTCTCACATTCAAACCATGGATTATGAAGGAATTCCATTCAAATGTATACAATGTCATAGACACAAAAAAATTCCCTCTAATGTTGGCTTACTTTCAGGGTAGAAAAAGAGAATTTATGCCTCTTGCTCCCTTGAAAAGCAAACATGATTGCATGGCTAAAGAAAATGGGGGGAATACTTTATTAAATGAAAAGGAAAATGGAAAAGGATTAATGGATATGGCCTCAACTCCTCTACAAGGAACTTTCACATAGGTTTCATCTCAGCCACCTAGAGTTGAGACTAAGAAGCTCTATCCAGGATCAAACATTTCCCACTTTCCCTCAGTATTGACTCCTATATCTACAATCATAACACCATTGCAGACACCCTCTCTAAAGAGGGTATTCCAATGACTTGTGGGACATGGATGATCACGGAATCACTAAATGGGCAATCCTATGAGTACTACCATCGACCTTTCATCGCCGATCACAACATAGAGGAAATGGTGGAAAGAGGAAGCCCTAAAGCTATTAAAAATAGAAAAATGAAGAGGAAGTAACAAATAGAAGGTCATAGAGAAGGTCCAAGGCAAATAAGGATCATGAATACCAATGACCTAGGTTTAAAGGAAGAGACAACCTAGGTGAGGTATCTAGCAAGGTAGGATATACTTTCTTAATGAAGAAGGTGCATATATTAAGACTCATAGGAAAATGTGGGAGATTGAGAAAAAACATATAGGGTTTAGTTGAACGAAAATTCCAAAAAAAGGTGAAAGTTGAAGTAGAATGACTTCTACAACAATATGCAAAAAAGGAAAATGGCAAAGGTAAAAAAGAAAAAATAATGAGAAATAATATTTAAAGTAATAAAAGGACATCATAAAAAATGAGATAAGGAAAGAGAAAATGACAATGTCATATAGAAGGGAAACATAACGACTAGAAGAAATATGTAAAAATACAAAAAAAAAAAGAAAGAAAGAGAAAGAAAGAAAGAGGGAGGATGAGAAAGGAAAAATAAAGTATCATGTCTCTTATAATAAATCCATAAAACTAATATCCCTAAAGGTTCGTCTTTAAACAACGTTTTAATAATAGAACTAAAATTATCTTTGTCATACGTAAATGTAAAGGTTAAGAGTACTAGAAAATGAAAAATGAAATTATAAGTATCTGAGTAAATAATAATGTAGCATAATGTGTACCGCATCATTTTTGTCCCTAAAAGATACCTTTTAAGGAGTGTTTTGTGGTCCATCAAAAACTGCTTGTCATCATATACTGTTTATGGTAAGAAAAAACCTCTTCAGGATATAGGGTCCTGGAGAGAATCTTAGCAATGGGTAGAACCACCCATTTGTGGTAGTCCACACCTAGTAGAATCATCAATCTTAGTGAAGAAAGCCCCTGTTGTGTAAACTGGCCACGGCGTCTTCTAAGCTCTGGTTCATAGGCGTAAAGGAAAGGCCCAGATCCTTCAGCTTTTCATTGGAGAACTTGTATGGCTGCTTCCTTGGATTTTTCTCGTCTGAGCACCTGCGCGCATGAAGGTTCAAGCTTCATTTATCTTCTATGTTTCTAAATATAACATAGTTTGACAGAACCCAACGTGAGAGTTGAGTGTGTGTACGTACTTGGTAGGGTGGGAACAGCGAGGGCACTCTCTGGCCAACATGTCGACCAGGTCTGCTCGATGGAGGCTGCATTCGGCGCACAGATATCTTTGCCCTGTGGCCGACGGTCTTTCATAAACTAAAATGTGAGCCTTTGCCATGTCCCTCACGTCTACATATACCTCTGTTAAGTTTGCATACGTCTTAGTAGATCCTTATCAACCACAAGATTCATGAATATTATTTACTTACGCACTGACTATAACATATACATAAATTATAAACATTACCCACCTGTCAAGTATTTCATAATATGAGAAGTGCTGGGGTTCATGGCGTTCTGCAACAACGGACCTAAAACCAGGCCTGGATTAATCACCACAAGCTCTAAATTCCTCCTCTCGGCAATCTCCTATGCGGATTTCTCTGCCAAAGTTTTTGCATAGCAACACCAATTCTGTAATGCATGAGAGAGGCCAATTAGTTATCATTCCGTGATTTACATAAGCCGATTCAACCTCTATCTGTACTAATTGATAAAAGAACTGCTGTTAATTAATTCCTTGGTCTGTATGCAGTAGTCCAAATCGCTCCAGCAGTCATCATTGACTATGGCAAGTGGTTCTCTGTGAGGATCCATGTAAACTGCACCGATAGAAAACGTAAAGACAACGCGCTTGACCCCTGTTTCTGCGCAAGCCTCCATCACATTCCTCGTCCCTTCCGTCGCCGGCTCTATAACTTTCTCCTGCTTTCATTAATTATAAAACAATGATCAACAATATCTAATGGTATCAGAATCATTTCAGCTGAAACCAAGTGCATGGAATTGGAATTATGACGAGAATTGAAAGAAGCGACGAAGTAGTTACAGGGTCGTTGTTGAGAACCGCAGCCATGTGAAAGACACCATGGCAACCTCGAATAACTGCAAGCAAACTCTGGTAATCAAGAATATCAGCTTTGACAAGCTCAAGCCTCTCCTTTGCTCCTTCCAACTCTCTCAAATGCTCATATTTCCGCCCATCATCTACACTCATGTCAAATCTCTTCAGAAACTCTACTTCCAGATATGATGTAAGAGCATATATCTACATACATATTCCATGCAAAAACAAATAATATAATTACATCATACGATGTGGTAAGAAAACTGGTAATTAGTGGATATACCAGCTGGGTTGGTGCGAACTGCTCCTCTGACAATATAGCCCTTGGTGAGGAGAAACTTGATAAGCCACGAGGCAATGAAACCCCCTGCCCCAGTCACGCAAACTATTTCATCTCCTTTCTCTTTCTCATTCGGCTTCATTTCATCTGATATCATGGTTTATGTCAGAAGCTGAAGGCCGAAACTCAGCGATGAATCAGATAAGTAACGCAATGAATCGTGGAAATGAAATGGAGATGTACCCTTTGTACGCTTCCTGCGTAGGCGAGAGAAAATTTCGGTGGGCCACATCTACGCCGCAGGAATTGCCATGAAATTTCAGCCGTCCGTGGAAGGGCAGAGGAGAGAAAATTTCGGAGTAATCGTCACTCACTTCATTGCCATTGGTAGGTTTTGTAAATTTTCAAATCTCTACTCCGATTTCTTCGCAGTAATACAACTGATTTTGACGCGCCCAAACGCTAGACGAATATACTTCATGAGAGCATTTGTTAGCCAGTACTCTAATGGCGTGACTCGTGAAAATTTCGTAGGAGTAATCGTCACTCACTTCATTGCCATGGGCAGGTTTTGTAAATTTTCAAATCTTTACTCCGATTTCTTCGCAATCATACAACTGACATTGACGCGCCCAAACGCTAGACGAATATACTTCATGAGAGCATTTGTCAGCCAGTACTCTAATGGCGTGACTCGTGAATCGCCGGGGTTCTGACGATGTACAATATGCAAAAACAAAAAAGAAAATGGCAAAGGCAAGAAGGAAGAAATAATGGGAAAGAATATTTAAGTAAGAAAAAGACATCGTAGAGAATGGGATAAGGAAAGAGAAGATGCCCATGTCACAAAGAGATGGCAAAGAATATTTAAAATGAGAAAAGGACATCATAGAGATGTTGGGAATTTTTTTTCTCTTAAAATCCCAAAAACAACACTAAAAATTTACACAGAGACAATGCTCTGTTTTCCTTTTTCTCGGGATCTTAGCACATGGAAGCTTTTTAACAAATTGCTCATAACAGAGTATTAAACACACATAGAAGGATTTGTATTCATCAAAAGTAAACTGATACAAAATTCATCCTCTTTTTACTCAGAGGGATTCACCAAAAACAAAGATTTGACTGCTGTAAAAAAAATTACATATGAGTTTTGGCCACGCTGCTGCGTGCCTTCATTTGCATATTCAGAACATTACATGCGCACTACTGTGCTTTATTCCTCTTAAAAAAATAAAACAAAAATTACACATATATATGACAACCAAGAACTTACATTCATTTTTCACTCGCCATACTGCCGTAAGAGAAAACAGTAAGAATTAAATGATTTTACTGACATTTATCCATGCCCATACTCCCGCTCAGGAAAAATTAAAACTTCATCAAAAAACTTACCAACCACAGTAAATTGCATTTACTGTTTTACTGAGAAAAACGGCCGTAGGAAAACTTTCACTTCACGTTGAATTTATTTCCCAGGCCTTCACTTCAACCATTATAGAATATGGTTTTGGAAATCTATTGGGTCCGAACTTTATCGCATGTCACACATATGTGCACCCATGGTTTCCCCCGATTGCGAAATCCCGATCACTACATAGCCCGATACCTCCGATATATATATTATAATATATGCCTGAAATTCATAAAAACATGAAACAACCCACTGGCGGACCCGAAATACTATTAAGCAAAATGTTGAATACCAATCGAGTCCAGGATATTGGGTCACAACTTATCGCATGGAAAAAGGCTGCCCACTTGTTTTCCCCGATTGCGAAATATTTGTGGACCCGATAATCTATTAAAATGGATTAATACCATCGTCGGGTCCGGGTTATCGGTGATTGCTCTTTCATAAAAGAAATGCTCCACATGAAACGCCGATAACGATATGCCAATGCGATATCGGCGATTGCTCATCGCAAATAACAAAAATAAACTTTATAAAACCTACTGTCATTTCGCCGATGCGATATCGGCTGATCACTGAGGTTGCTGATCGCTGAAGTCGCTCATTGCTGGAGCACAGTTGAAATTACATTTCAACACTCCCCTTTAATTTCAACTGCTGGGCATTCAATCATACCCAAACATTTTCTCAAAAATTCAAAGCTTTTCTGATCCAATGGCTTTGTCAAAATGTCTGCAACTTGTTCTTGAGTCCTGCAATGTTCTAGGACAATTTCTCCATTGTTCACCAATTCTCTGATGTAGTGAAATCTTGCGTCAATGTGTTTCGTTCTCTTATGAAACACAGAATTTTTGGACAATGCAATAGCTGAGCTATTGTCACAAAAAATCACTGTTGCTTTTGCCTGCTCTCGGCCTAAGCTCCTCAACATCCTTCTCATCCACACTGCTTGGCATGCTGCTGTTGTAGCTGCCACATATTCAGCCTCTGCTGTAGACAATGCTACAATGGGTTGCTTCTTAGAAGCCCATGAAATGGCTCCTGAACCCATGTGAAAAACATAACCAGAAGTGCTTTTCTGATCATCAACACTTCCAGCCCAATCGCTATCAGTGTATCTAACCAAATCTGAATGTTCTGAGACATTATATAAAATTCCAAAACTTTTAGTGCCTTTGACATACCTCAAAATTCTTTTCGTTGCTTGCCAATGTGCTTCCTTTGGCCTCTCCATGAACCTGGAAATTAAACTAACAGCAAACATTATATCTGGCCTAGTTGTTGTTAAATACATGAGGCTGCCAACTATGCTCTTATATAAGCTAGGGTCAAAATCCTTTCTGTTGTCCTCTTTGCTGAGTTTTAATCCCATTACTGTGGGAGTGATTGCTGCTTTGCACTCTTGCATATTAAATCTGCCCAGCACTTCATTTACATATCTCCTTGAGAGATAAAAATTCCTTTTTCATTTTGATCTACTTCTATTCCTAAGAAGTATCTCAAGAAACCCATGTCAGTCATTTCAAATTCATCTTTCATGACTGTTTTGAAATTTTTAATGAGCTGATCATCATTACCTGTAAAATAACATCATCAACATATAACACCACAATTAAAATCTTACCATCCTTTTCTTTGATGTAGACGGTGGGTTCTCCCTCACATTTATCAAATTCATTTTCGAGTAGATAGAAATCTATCCTACTGTACCACGCTCTTGGCACTTGTTTCAGCCCATAAAGAGCTTTCTTCAATCTGCATACTTTGTGTTCTTGGCCTTTCTTCTCATAGCCTAAAGGCTGTTCAATATAGACCTCCTCATTTAACACTCCATTTAGGAATGCTGACTTCAC
>APFE030713908.1:3096-23359 GCA_000404065.3 Pinus taeda
GGGGGTGAATCAGTATTATCTAATTCTTTTCAATATGCCTTCCTTAATTTAATCTTCAAATATTGATCATTCACTTGTATATAATAAAGAGCATGAAACAAGAAAAACAGATAGTCACACCAAAGAACACCAGATATAAGGTGGAAACCCAATGTGGGTGAAAACCACCTACTACAATATGTCTCTATCTTTTTTTCAATTAGAAACTTCTTTTACAATGATTTTGTACTAGTGCAGTCATTTACTAGTACGCAGGCTGCAACCTGCTAAGAGCTACAACTCTCTCTCGTTTTCCAGTCTCTTCTGGAAGGGAGCTACAACCCCCTTAGCTCTTTTGCTTCTTTAAGGACCACGTTTCATTAATTTTCAAACTGGATCCATGAACATCAAATAATCATCAAGTACATGAAAATCACCCAATCTCCTTATACAATGAACCAATGAATCTCCCAATCTCCTTAGACAATGAACCAATGAATCACCCAACTCTTCAGAATGCTGTAAACAGAAAAGTAATACCAGAAATCTAAACCCAGAACTCAGCTGCAATAGATAAAAGACAATCAACAATTGTTTCAAGATAAGACCGCAACTTCACCAACAGGGGCCTGCGTATATCCGTAGCTCTTCTGAGACTGAACTGCGCAGATCTGCACTGGTTGTTCTTCTGGTCTGCATACTTTTCTTCAGATCCGCACCTTTACTTCTGACTTACTGCGTACACCCGCACTGTGCCTTCTTCTTGCCTGCGTACCTCGCAATTCGCCCTATTCTGTGCTGTGTGCGCCCCGCACTGTGCCTTCTCCTGCACTGCGTACCCCACACTGCACCTTTGGCTTCGCAGCGTACTCCCGCAATGAACCTTTTACTGAGCTGCGTACCCCCGCACTGCACCTATGGATTGCCTGCGGACTTCTGATTAGGGCCAAATTTACAGTCCTCCAATGTGCCACAATCAGTCAGATCGACAGATCTGTTCATGCGCCCGAGAGATCACGACATGTCAATAGGTTCACCTTAAGTTATCTCCTTGATTTAGATCTAGCTTTTAAAACCAATCACCCAAAATATCAGATCTTAAGATATTCAAAATTTTACTCGTTTTTGGCCCAGAGATCTCCTTTCCTTTTTATAGGCAAGCCCTTCTCAATACCATGGTCCAAAACCATAATAACACAATACCATGAACCCAATACTTGGGATCAACACTTTTGGATGCAATACCATGAACAAAAACCATTTGATAAAAAATTGTCAGACTAATACCATGAACCATTCATGAAGATTCCCATGTGCACGTGCTTTTATGCATTGGAGAGAGTGAAACTGGGGTCCGCACCTTCTGAACGTATCACCTGCGTACATGCACGCACTCCTTGGTCTGCGTACCTGCAGGTTCGCAGCTTCTTCGAGGATTACCTGCGGGTACCTTAATTTCCATGATTTTGAGTGCCTGAACTGAGATCAGCCACAAGAGTGAGTTGCCATCAAGTACAACATCTGTACCATAGAGCCAAAACATAATCATAATGCCAACAGATACACCATTGATGACCACTATCCCCAATACTAGAACATTATAGTCAAGAACACCTGCTCCTCCAAAGAATTATATTGTCTATATGATATAGAGAATCCAAGGCTCTTCACAATACTCGTAAGATCTTTCTAAGCCTAAGCCTAGCCAAAATCTTTGCTCCCAAAAGCCCTTTAAATGAGTTACAAAGTTCTATTTATATCAAGAGGGGGGTGATTCTTCAACTTCTTTACAAAATGACACATTACATTACATGATTTCTCTTCATATTCCAATATTAGCACCTGGAATTTCACTTACAACATAATTACAAATAATATTACATTTTATAATCATACCCATATAGGACAAAATAGGGTAGATAAAACCTGACATCCTAATAAGACAAGACACTATGATGCTTGAGTTTGGCAACGCTCTAGCTCAGAAACTTCCACTTGATGCTTCTCTCTCATGTATCGATGCCAAGCTTGGTACTGTGCAATGACATCCCTAAACTGCATGATGGTGTCAGGTTGGAAGCAGACTATAGCCTCCATAGCATCCCGGTACAATGATTTGGAGCCAGCCTATTCTTTCTCGAGCATGAGTAACATGGTTTTTATCTGGATGGGACCACCGATGTCGTTCTACATGATTTGTTTGTTCATATCTAAATCCTCCCTGGTGGTAACATGTCTCAATTTCTCCAAGTACTCTTCAATCTCCTACTTGACTTAGTGTTTGCAATTAGCTTCAGTGAGTGAGATGATTGTTGGGATTTTTTGGGTTCTCACCATGAAGTCAAAACTATTGTACAAACGTACATATGAGGCATGAATTTTTCCAATGAACGAGGAAAGTCTCATGTTATTATGAATGAACATTCAAACACTTGCATTCTCAAACTCTTCCTGCGGCTTCATCTTCTTTACCAAAGTAAGTGGAGCCCCTTTGTATCGTATTTTCCATTCTTGCATGATGGTGATGGAAATTTTCACATTCCTAAGAGTCTTGACAAATTCCTTGCTCTGCTACTGCAAGCTATGAAAGCAGACAACTAACTTATGTATGGTCATGAGCTGCTCATAAAGGTCTTGCATGGTCTCTTCAAGTGTTGATACCTCAACAAGTATCGTTGCTCTCATTTCCCCCAAGTCGCCCTATGCGAGAGTTGCATTTTGTGTTGCTTCACGGAGCTATTCTATCTCTTGCGAGGAAACCTATATGTTTTGTATCAATTGATTACTCTCGACCATCAAATATTGAGTGTTTGATCTCGTCGCACCCGTGAAGGCCAATTTGTCTTTGGAAATGGCATTTGGATTCTTGTTGGTGTCTACCATTATCACACTTTCTCTAATGAATGCAGGTGATGCATGAATATTCAAAAAAATCTCTCTTTGCACTTGTACAATCCTATTATGAAGTTGATTATATGACAAATTGTACACATCAATTACTGGATCATCATCAAGAGGAACTATGTCCCCTTCCTTGCTAAGGGATAACTCTGTGGCTGGAAGTGGTGGACACTGATGGTGACCTATGGTGCATTGGGCATCAGGTCAACATCTTCATCCCACGGTTTCGATTCCAACTCCATGTCCTAAACTTGAATCAATTCTTCAATCTGTTGTGCAAGCTCTCGATCCTGCATATGTTCACTCTTTCCTACTGCTGCTGGCTAGTTTTGTTCTTAAATCAACATTGTTTCTTCTTCCATTGTGCCTGTCCTTTCTTCTTCTTCCTACTTCTTCTTCTCTTCCTATTCTTTGCTTTTCAACTCATGTTCTTCCTTCAGTTCTTCCTTTTATTGCTTCGATCTCAATTATGCTTCCTGTAAGTTGTGATTTTCTCTCTTCCTCCACTCTAGTCTCTATCTCCTCTGCTTCCCCTTTGCTTCCACTACCAAAGATGCATGCATGAAGATTGTATCTTCTTTCATCTTGCATCTTTCCCCCCTTTGTACTATTCGTAACATTTCACTTTCCCTAATCTTATACTGGATTGTTGCCTTCTTCTGCTGTTGTTGGACTTGCTACCATGTTAGCGTTGACTCCTTTTCTATCAACGTATGCATTTATTGGCAAGTTAGCTAGTGCTTACTCAATTACTTCCCCAGTACTACTTTAAGTGGTCTCTCTTGAAGCAACTCTCTTTTGTGCCATGGTAATAATGACTACTAGAGAGAAGTTCTTCACAAGTGTGGAACCCATGGAACAAAATTGACACTCATGGCAAGCAAATATTAGCTACAAGAAATCAACTTTCAAGGCATGATCAAGCAGAAAACCAAGCATCTAATGGGAAGGATTGTGTCATTTTCATTGAGAATAGGGATTGGATTCCTATGGGAACTACACATGCCCAACAGCTAGGGATGAATCTTATGGCTTGAGACTGCGCAATGCATAGTCCCAGCCTAGGAAGAGACTAGGAGAGAATGCACATTGCACAATCTCAGTGGCCAAGGTGGTAGGCTGACCCCTAAAATTGCATAGTGCATAGTTGGAACCAACATTTATTGTGCATTACATAGTTCTAGATGCCAACCCTCTGGATTGAGCCTTAGGATTACATAGTGCCATGCTGGGCAAGGAAAAATCCGTCCAAGGGAAGTACAAATCTGCCTAGTGGAAGTGTGAAAAACAAGAAAAAGTGAATGAAGATGTGAACTTGAGTGAAAAACTAACTAAGTGTGAATGAATCAATGTGGATCACATGCAAAATTTGATCAAATAGAAGGAAAATGAAGTATGTGAGGAGAGTTTTTGAAACGGCGACCATCAGTGCAAAAAACAAGAAAACCTATGCGACACTTGTGAAAGGAAAGTAGTATCTTGAAAAAACACTTCTACAAGCTAAAACAAGTTGAAACACCAGCAACCATGAAGAGAAACAAGTGAAATAACACTCACAAAAGAAAAACAACAAAAAGTGACAGAAAAGGTGGCTAAAGGCGATGAAAACAAAACTCACTTGAAAAATTGATGATGACCCTATTGAAGGTTCCTTGATATCTTTGGGAATGCTAGAGCTCTAGAATCTAATGCGCAAATGAGCTCTAGAGGTGTCGGTTAACTAGATTTAAGCAAATGAGGTTTTATGATACACATGCCTAAAATCAAGGAAAAGTGACACTTGGCAGAAACTTCTAAAAATATCAATGTGTCTTCTTCAAGATACTAAAAATAGATCCCTTTTTCCTAGGGATGTTTTTTCTCCCTTTATTTTCTTTCTTTTCTGGGTAAACTTTCCATGCACATTGTCGGGAAAGAATGCACAATTCTGGGTAACTAGGAAACTTTAGAGCTTAGTGCACTGCGCAGTTTTTGAGCTTAGTTCTGGGCAAGCAGAAGCACAAATGAAAAATATAAGTCTTATTCAAAGCATGAATGCCTGGATTAGTGCAAGATTATCTCATGTGAATAAGGAGGGCCCCAAAATCGAAGCATAAGAAAAATTTTGGAGTGGTTGTAGCCGCTACAACACCATCGATACCACATAAACTAATTTTGTTCTAAATATAAAGATGAAATGCGTACCTTTTGTGTGTGTGACACCTCATGTAAATTAAATAATTGCTCCATCTATAGTATCCATGTTATCAGATCCTTTCCATCAAACTTCCTTATATCTATCTTTGGAAGGTGGTGGGTCTTAAAACCCAACATTGGAGTCTCTAGAATAATAATTCATATTCCTTTGTCCTCATTATGATTTTCATGGATTACCTTGTCACCACTTGGAAGCCTTTCTTGCAACAACTTTTTCAACCCTTCCAAATTGACATTCATTGTGTTCATGTCTACTTTAAAAACTCATGTGTATGCTTTTAAACCATCCTTCAAACATTTCATGTTGCCTTTTATTTTTGCTTCTAAACCATCCATCTTAGTTGCGAGTTCATTTTTTGTTACTAGTTGCGAGAGAGAAATTTGTTGCACTTGGTCTCATAATTTTGATATATCATGTTGTATTTCTTCCTCTTCTTCATGTGTCATAGTATAACTTTCTAGTTTCTTAACTGGTGTATCTATTTTTTTGTTTCAAGGCATTTTAGAATCAAAAAATGATATCTATGCTTCATTATTCCCTTTGATGACTTCAAACTATTTTTTCAAACAAAGTTATACAAAATTTGAAAAACAAATACACACCTTTTTCTTGCTTTTAGGAGCTTAATCTTGAAAGTGTTGTATCTTTGTAATTTGACCTCCCAAGGTCTGAAATTCCATTGCACGATAGCCCTACCAGTATTAATTTCAATGCCACAAGTCAAACCAATATTTTATTCTTCAAGATAAAGTTATGCCAAATCTCCCACAATGGCTTGATTATGGATTGGTTCAGTAGAGAAAACTTGTAAGGGATGTCACATGTCACTGTTTTATCCTTTGGCCCTAAAATTGTTACAAGAGAACTATAGTTCATTTACCTTTGGTCACTTCTTATGAAATTCAAATCCGATGTTCTAAGAGAAAGTTATGACAATTTTCTCTAGGTCACATGTTTGAGATTGAATTCTAGAGCATGCAGAAATCCTAACTTCTTTGGAACATATCTCAAGAAACATAGTTAACAAAGATCTGAAATTTTTACACAAAATTTACCAAGAGTTCAGCTCCACGTGTTCAAAATTTCTCGTAGAAAAAATGTTATAGCTAAAATTCCAAGATGTCTTTTTTGAAGCAGTGAAACCCTAGAATCCAAAACTTTGATACCAAATGTTATGCAACCAGATCACCAAACAGAAGAAAAGATAAATAAACGACTTGAAAATTAGTATCTTCGAGGAGGAAGCCTCCTTTACATCACATAAATGAACAATTCTTGGATGATACAAATTGCAAGACCTCCTTGGTATATATAGGAGTCTAAGGGGTCACAATATAATCAGAGACTACATAAAAATAATAATATAAGGGCACAACATTAACAATAGTGGGTTTCTATGGGGCACAAAAATAACAATATGTTGAAAATGTAGCAAGAAATTCTCAATTTGATTTTTGCCTTGATTAAATTGAGAAAATTTAGTTTCCCACATCAGAAAACTATTTGGATGATGTTAACTTATGTGACATGGATTGTGTCACTCAGTTTATTCCATAAATTCGAGTTGGAGGAGTTACAATTCATTTATGCATGTGTGATTGTTAATTTGTAACAATCAAGGTTAGTTATCTTAGGTTGTTTTGAGTTAAACTAGTTCCAACTTTTGGAGGAACTAGTGGAAGGTTAGTTAAGTAGTGGGGCTTCAGTCAAACTCAGTGATCATCTTGTTAATTGATCAATTAGCCCAAAATAACTAGTGCATGCAGAGAATTTGAGTTACCCAGTTGAGGTGGAGATTCAACGGTAGTGTAACATCAATTGTAGACTAGTCTTGAGTGTATAGGTGTTGCATGCAGTAAGATGATCAGCCTAAAGGAATTGCGCAATTCAATTGAGGGAATTTCCAAAATAATAGGGGTTGATTCCTCAAGGAACAACACAAGGAAATAGGAGCTCAAGATGAGGAAAATTTTGACTAAGTCTGGGTTAGAGGCCTTCAATAAGAAGAGAGATAGGTTGTGCACTTGTAGGGTGAGCTCAGTTGAGAAAAGAAATTGTAATACATATCTATTAATTTGATTAATGAAAGCAGGCATTGGGGTTTTTAGAAGATTTCTTTCCCTAGATAAAAATACTTATTTTGTGTGTGTTATTTATTCTTGCATGTCTAAGATTTATGTTATAAATTGTGAATTAATGTCGACAAAGTAGTAGTGTAGTTTTGTGTCTTGTGATTTTGATTAAAACTTCATGAGCATTTAAAAATCTACAACCTAATTTCTACATGGTATCAGAGTTGGATTCACATTAGAGTAGGCAATTCAAAGTTGTTTCTCAAAGGTTCAAATTTTAATATCAATGTAGTAGGATTTCTTCAAAGCTGAGAAGATGGCCTTCAATGAACTAAGGTTAGAGTATTCCTTGGAAGGCACCTCTAATTTTTTTGCATGGAAGGACCACATGGAGGTAGTATTGGATGAAATGGATTGCTAGAATACATCATGGAAAATGTTGCAAAATCTCAAGCATTTGATACCCAGATCCTTGCTCAGTGGAAGAAATATGTAGCCAAGGTGAGGAGAATAATCTTGGAGGGAGTACAGGATCATATTGTCTCAAATATCCATGGAAAAGAAACTATTTTTGCAATGTGGAAAGTACTGAAATAATTGTTCGAGAATAGTAGTGACCGTAGGAAGTTGGCACTCAAGGATAAACTTTGAAGTATCAAGATGCAAAAGAATGACACAGTTCTGCAGTATCTACGCAAGTTTACACAGTTTCATGATGAACTTTGAGGGGTCAGTTTTAATGTCTCTAAAGAAGACTTGGTAACCTTATCTCTTCTCGGCCTTCCCAAGAGTTGGGATAGCTATCAAGATTCAGTGAATGGGATGGAGAAACTACCAAGTTGGTAGCACTTATGGTTTAACTTGGTATAAGAGGAAATAAGGTGGAATAACAGAGATGGGACTTCATCCAAGTGTGAGGATGAAGAAAAAACTGCATTAGATAGAAAGGCAAAGAAGGGAAAAGGGAAGAAATCCCAATCCAAACTAGAATCCAAATAAGGGGGCAAGAAGAAATATTTGTCAAAAATTAAATGCTTCCATTGTCATGAAGTCGGGCACTATGCCATGAAGTGTTCACACAAGAAGGCAAGCAAGAAGACTTCAGGAGGAGCAACAGGTGAAGCTTTGGCTTCACAGTTCAAGCTTGAACATACCCTCATTGCATGCATGGCCAACCCAATGATGGAGAGACTGTGGTACTTGGACTCAGGTGCAACATTCCATATGATGGGCAATAAATATTTTTTCAGTGACCTGGAGGAGAAATATTTTCAAATGCACATCGATATGAGGGGCAACGAAAGGTATAGAGCGACCAAGATTGGTACAGTCATCTTTTAGAGGGAGCCGGTCTCCCCCCAGGCTCAAGGATGTCATGTTTGTTCCAGGCCTAAAGAAAAATCTCGTCTATGTTGCAATTTTGGAAGACCATTGTTATGATGTGATCTTCAACAAAGGAAAGGAATTCTTGAGAGATATAGCCATGGACAAGTGAACCAGATCGAGGCTTGTGTGAAGAACCTATACAAGCTAGATGTGGAGGATTGTGTTGCATTGAGCACAAAGGTGGAGAAGGTGCATAGCCATGATGTCAGTTAACTTTGGCAGAGAATACTTGTCCATTTGCATCATCGTGCTTTGAATATCATGCAAGAGATAACCACAAGTCTCCCCAAAGGAGAACTTTAGCAGTAGGTGTTGCACAAAAAATTGTCACCTTGACATTCTGCAATCTATGTGAGTCCATTACCACTCATACTTTCCTCCTTTGCAAGTCTTAAGCCTCAGTTCCTCATATCAAGCCTTGAAAATAAGAGAAAGCCCTCAGAAGTCTATAAAACTCCGGTTCCGCACTCTCTTAGCCTTACCTGTGGTCCCGCACCCAATGTCCCTTGCGCACCTGACCACTCTGTCTCTGTGTTATGGGTGCGGACCCCTATAAAATTCAAAAAAGTGCAAGTATATTCTTAAAAACTCACTTTGAGTCATTTCTAGAAGCTTCTGGAAGGAACCTTGAGGTGGCAAGTTCGCTCCCTTAAGGTTCATGCATCCCATATCTTAAGGAGCTAACCCCTTGATGTGAGGAGCTTATCCCTTTGAAGGTGGACTCTATCCCTTCATAGGTGGACCTGTAACTTCCTTCCTCTGCACTATAAAATGAAGCATTGGGCTGGTTACTGGGGAGGTTGAAAGCTGAATATTTTTGAGGTGAAATGTTGTTAGAACTTAGTCTTCCTAATTGAGTTTTTGTGAGGAGAGATTACATACCTCTTTGATCTCATTTGGAAGAGTGTGAGGCTTGTCAAACTAAGGATTAGTAAACTTAGTCTTCCTAATAAGCTGTGTTTTATGGTTTATTTTATGGATTCCTTGATCACCATAATGAACATGATTTATTATATTAGCTATGCAGGTGTTATTTGATGTGTGCTTGCTTGTTATTGCAGGTTCTCAAAAGGAAACTCTTTCGGACAGTTGAAGGAAGGCTGCTACAAACTAGCATTGGACTTAAGGTAGGGTCTAAACACCTCTATAGTTTTAATTAATGAATTGCAATATGTTTAGAGAAAGGTAGATTTTCTTGTCCTATTTGTTGCTAGATATGTTTTGATACTAGGGAGATCGGCCTTATCTACAAGTTCGATTTATCCAGCCAACAACTGGTGACTCCACTTGGAATACTAAATTTGGTTTTTGGTTTTCCTTTGTCTTTTACTTGAAAAACTTGTTTTCGTTTCTAGTTTTTGCTTGATGTGTGTGGGATTGGGTAGTTTTTAGGATCTGGATTATTTTTTGTTTTTCGAACTTTTCAGAAGACCACACTTTCTTTTTACAGACAGTGTGGGTAGCTCCGCATTTTTCCTTTAGTACACATAGTGGTACCGCATCTGGTTCTTCTGGAAGCCTACGGACCCTGTCAAATTTTTTGAAAAACCTAAAATGTTTTCTTCCAGTTAACTTTAGGTTTTATTTACAGCTTTTAGTGTCTACCCAGATCTGCATGTGTTCTATTAAAAATCTCCTGTGAGTGAGTTCCATTGGTATTTTTGTTTTAGATGATTTTCTAGAAGTTTTGCATGCCTGGAGTGGTTTTCACTTGGTCTCTATAGTGACTCAAAGATTAGAAGCCTGAGAAAACTTAGATTACCCTGGTCTTTTTTTGCCTTCTTGATGAGTCTGACTGGCTTGTGAAATTTGTCCTTTGTGAGAAATCAATTTCATTTTCTCTTTGCAAATATTTGAATGAACTTGGTTATAAGTTTTGAATTTCATTTTTATAAAAGAAAACACATTTGGATGATTTTTTGATTGATTCATTATTCTGAATGAATTAATCCTTAGTTTACTAAATAACTAAGTAAAACAACCTCGAAAAGAATTGAAGCTTTTGTTTCAATTAGGTTTTTAGAAGTTTTTAGATCTCAAAATTAGTTTTGTAGTTTTGAGTGTTTTCAAGAAATTGTAGAATCTCTTTTGAAAGAATCGTTTTTTGTAGTTTTTGAGTGTTGAAAAAGAAAGGGATTTATTGTGAGCATAATTAGTAGTCTCGTTTTGAGTTCTTATTGAAAAAGACAAAAAGATTTTCTTTTCATTTACATGTTGAAAGAAAGATTTGTTTTTCAAAAAATTGCATTCTCGAACTCTTTCTTTTAGCTAGAAATTCATTGAAAGAAAAACAGATTGTTTATCATTTTAGGTGCATTTTTTAGTGTTTTTGGAGTTGAGTCTTCATACCATCAAAGTTTCATTTCCATACCTATTGACTTAAGAAACAACCCATAAAAGTAACACTTAATTAAAATTGATCTAGCAATCTTTTTATTTCTAGGGCTCTTATCACCAATATAGCTTAGGCTAGTATCTTGGAGTAGGGATTAATTAACTCCCCAAGATAGTTAAAACAAACAAGTAGCTATATCTTGCGGTAGGAAATAAATCCAATCGTAATTGATATAATCTGAGAAGCTTCTCTTAAAGGATTCAATCACTAGATCATGTCCGAACCTTTGAGACAATCAAGTCTGTCTTATTGGGAAAGATAGAATATTTGTGCATATTATAAACGGTAAACCTCGAATTAACCATTGTCGAGGAGCCTGGGGTCACTTTTTGGTAAAACTCGAATTGATCATGTTGAGGAACCTTCAAGGGGATTGAGCTTTGTTACTCTGCCCTTGCGCGTAGATCAGATCGTAGACTATTCCCCCAGTTGTATTTGTTGTTGTTGGTAACCTTAATGTCCATAAACTTAAGATTATTTCCTAAGGTAATGGTGAAGGACGGGTCTTACTGTACCTGGAGCAGACGTCGACTAGACTCACTTGGACTCTCTAGGGGGTTCTCTTCACTCGAGATGGTTTTGTGAAGAAACTTGTGCCAGTTTGTTTCATTAAGCAGGTTGTCGGGGTAACTGTTCCAACCGCCATTTCTATTAAATTCTACGACATTGGATTTCATCACCAACTAGTGTTTTTAGTACGGGAAGTTATTGTATGTGTGTGGTTTGAACTCTTAGATTTTTAGGCATGTGATTCAATTGTTTGTTTCTTTAGAGACTTTAGGTGGATTTATTTAAATTTTTCTTTTTTTGCGTGTGGGTAATTAAATATTTAATCGTGGCCGAATTACCGAGACAATCCCATAGACTTCGGGGACAACTTCCCGAGTATACACCAAGACAGCTTGAAGGGCTATGAGCTCTTGTATCACTTAGTGACAGTAGAGTTGGGTCACCGGAAGCTGGAGAGTCATATTTAATTGTTCATCCTGATTATAAAGTTCAAGCAACATAGTATATTTCTGAACCAATTTCATTTTCCGAAGTTACTGGTAGTATTTCTCCTGCTAGTGAATTAGCTGAAGAACCTAAAATTTCTGAGCCTGAAACTGAACCTGCTGCTACTCCATCTTCAGGATTTGCTTCTCCAACTTCTAGTGGTCCTGGTTCACCCAGGGTAGGAGGTATCATTACCCAAAATCTTCCTTCTGGACTCATTTCTATTGAAGAACTTGTTAGTATGGACGAAGATATATCTCTCCCTGAAAATCAACCAACTTTAGAACTTAGGGAGCATGAATCAATTTTCTACAGTTCTTTTAGGAGTGACACTTGGTACGTATCATTGAGAAATCTTTTAGAAAACCCAGGTCTTAGTTTTTCACCACCTCGAATTCCTTTACATCCTACACCCAGAGGTTAGTATCTTCTTTTGAATATGTCAAAACGGTCATCCATGTTTTCCCAAACACCGGAAACATTTTTATATGGCGGTCCTTCTATTCCTTCGGGGTATCAGTCACTCACTGGTACTTTTTCGAGAGCATCTCCTCAACCAATTGAACATGGGATATCAACTGGTAATAACAGAACTCAAGCGTTGAGCATAAAAGAAATTCTTATGATGTATGGTACTATTCCAAACCCACAACCTCAAGGTAGTCAGTTACTATCTGGAGGGCAACCTCAAGGTAGTTAGTTACCGCCTAGGGGGCAACCTTAAGGTAGTCAATTACCACCTGGGGGGCAACCTCAAGGTAGTCAGTTACCGCTTAGGGGGAAACCTCAAGGACAGTACATACCTCAAGGTCAACCCCAGACTCAGTACATACCTCAAGGTCAACCCCAGTATCAATATCAACCTCAAGGTCAACCCCAATATCAATATATACCTCAAGGTCAACCCCAGTTTTAGTACGTGCCTCAGGGTTATCAACCTCAAGGTCAGTACCCAACTCAAGGTTTCCAACCACCTTCTGGTCAACCGTTTGTACAAGGATCTAGAAATGTACCTCTCAATTATCAGCCCTATGCTCAACCCGGTTATGGTCCTCCATATGCTCAACCTTTTATGGGTCCATACCCCGGAATGAACATGGTGTGGGATCCATCTCAACAGTCTTTGCAACCTAATGTGCAGTTATCAAGTCAACCTAGACAACCTTTGGTTTCTGGTCCAACCCAACAACCTGTCCAATCTATTGTTCAAGCCTCTGCACCTGGTGTAGTTCATTAGCCTAGGCCTAGTTCACCTCGAACTCCGCCTCAAACTGTTGTTGCAACTACTGCAGCTTCTGTTCAATCTACCCCATCTACTTATGGAGTATCAGTAGCTCCGGTTTCTATTGTTCCTGCATCAATGCAAATTCCTCAAGCCTCTTTACCACAGTTAGGACCTACGGTTCAGACTTCGGTCCAGATGCCTGTAGGAAAGCCTGGTCCAAGTATGGTTGTCACGAGTCAACCACAATTTACTTATCAACCATACTAGGGATAGTACCAATTTGGTCCTACTGTACAAAACCCAGTCTATCAGTATCAACCATACCCTAGCTATACTTATCAACATCCTCTACAACCCCAGTTTGGTCCGATTAATCTTGGTTTCCCAGGAGGTTATAATATTCCTAATGCAAATCCAATTCCAGGTTATCCTTGATATCCTCCTCCTGTGGCTGGTCTTGTTACCCAAGGTTTTCGCTACCCTAACCATCAGTTACCGTTTATTGCAACTTTGGATTTACCTTATTTGTCATGCTTTATGAACGATCCAATTAACTATCTTCCGTATTGGCCGCCAATGCCTAATAAGTTTCCCAATGATATCCTGAAGTTTGAGGGTAAGTCAAGAGAGGATCCGTCAAATCATGTGATGACTTATCACCTCTAGCGTGCATCTAATTCTATTATTGATGATTCAATTCACTTATGTCTTTTTCAACGCACTCTGATTGGTCTTGCCGCCAAATGGTGCATTGAGTTACCATGAGGCTCTTTTTATAATTTTAGTCAATTAGCCACTTCTTTCTTAACTCATTTTCAGTTGCTTTTCAGATACGACAATGGCACAAAATTATTAACTTCATTAAAACAATCAATGCCCACATATATTTCTGATCATATTCATGAATGGCAACGTAGACAACGTTTGGTGAAAGTTTTTATTCCGGATCAAATTTTAGCAGAATGGTTCGTTAAATCATTATTACCTAAAATCACTGAAGATGTAGCTAAGGCAGGATTTTTTACTGAAGAGCAAGTAATTTCTCAGGCTCAGTACCTTGACCTCGTTTATACGCAGTCAGGTACTTTACAGGAAAAAATCCCCGACCTTCCGAAACAAAATCAAATAACTGGAGCTCCTTCAGGGTCTCATGCCGATGTTGGTATGATTGGTTCAGTTAGTACCAAAAGCAAGAATAAATCT
Organism: Pinus taeda; assembly: GCA_000404065.3. Lineage (NCBI taxonomy): Eukaryota > Viridiplantae > Streptophyta > Pinopsida > Pinales > Pinaceae > Pinus > Pinus taeda. The sequence continues at coordinate 17,451 of APFE030713908.1, forward strand.
TCAAAGAATTCTTCTCCTATTATAACTTTACTAGATTCCCCAACGAGAGACTCTTCTGCTGAAATTCCTGCCAATATCCATGTCGTAGAATCATCTACGGTCAATTCGAAATCTGGTGGTAGAAAGAAGGGGAAGAAGAAAAATAAACAAAACTCAAAAGAGAAAACAAATAAAAATGAATCTACTGACGAGAAACGTAAACCTCGCTATCCTTGTCTCATTTGTGACAAGGAGCATTTTACAACAGACTGCCCACATTGAGCAGAGGTTTCAAAAATCGTCAAAGGTTCTCAAACGCCTGTTGTCTTGAAGAATCCTTTTCCTAGCCAAGACAGTAAGATGATTGGTTCTTCCTCAAATGCCTCAGAAGAACCCATTATGATGATATCTCATGTCAAGATTGCGATGCGATCGCAAGGTTATGGTAGTAAAAATCCTATTGGTGGTAAGGAAGCAGAATCTTCTAGTTTAAACCCATCAACTACAACTCCTCCTAGTTCTGATCTACTACAGATCAAGAAACCTAACCCTGACTTAGTAATCAAACCACCTGCTAAAGGTACATTGTCGAAGACTTAGCTATTTCCCCTTCGGCAATGTCAGCTTTGGAAGTGTTGTAATCATGCCTAGCAGAGTGTAAATTACTATTGTCGGCTATAGGAGCTGTAGATATTCAAGATTCGAACCTAATAATATTCGATTTAGAGAATAATACACCTCGCCTACCTCATCAAATGGATTTTCAGATTCTAGTGTTAGTCAAAAACAGACCTTGCTTTCAGACTATGATTGATGAGGGAGCTTCTACGTGTATTATGTCGATCCAATGTTGGAGATCGCTTGGTTCTCCGACACTCAATCAATCCCCGATGATTCTAAAGGCTTTTGATGGCCGAGGGTTCCATCCTTTTGGAATTTTGTAGGATTTACCTATAGGGGTTGAAGGCAAAACTGTAAATCTAGATGTGGAAGTGGTTGATGCCCCTCTAGATTACAACCTTCTCTTGGGTCGCAGTTGGTCTTACGCTATGACTACTATTGTTTCATCGTTCTTTCAGCTTATCAAGTTTCCTCATAATGGAAATATCGTTACGATAGACCAGCTGACTTATTTTTCATCCGACCCAGCCTCTTCAGATAGTATTCAACATGTCGGTAAAACAACTATCTCTTACAAGGATGTTAGGGTAGGTTTGATTAAAGATTCTGGTTTACTAGGAACTTTTTCTTTCCCTCCTCCTAATGTATCGCCTTCTATTGTAACTATTCATATGATATCATCGAACACTATTTCTTTTGATGATCCTTGGATCATACCTTCCGATTCTGAGGTGGATTTACTTGGTAACATGATGCCTTTAAGTCCCTTTGAAATCGGATATCAGGCTGTACAATCGTTTTCTGACTCTTGTTCAAACTAAAATGATCCAATGAATGTGGTCCATGGGGAATCACTTTCGATATCAACCTCAGCCTCAACAACATTTTCTGATCCTATCCATACTGATGAGCAGATTCGTGAACTGATGTTTGTTGATGATTTACCATGGGAAGATCTTCATCATTGATCTTCGTTTTTACCTGAGCTTGACCATTTTGAAAATCATTTTTCATCTATTTTTACCACTTATTATGTCAAAGAACCACAGAATCCATTACAACATCCAGATTCTGAGTTAAATTTGGGAAATATCTCTCGAACAGTTCCTATTGACATTTCAGTTAAACCTGGAATTATTGAAAACATTCATATAGGTGCTTCCTGTACAAATGATGAAATCCAAACTTATAAAGCCCTATTTCAAGAATTCTGCGACGTGTTTGCCTGGTCATATGAAGAAATTCCAGGAATCGATCCATCAATTGTTGTCCATGAAATTAAAACTTACCCAGTTGCTAAACCTGTCTGGAAACGTTTGCGTCAGATACATCCAAGAAAAGTTGTTTCTATTAAAGCTGAAGTTGAGAAATTACTTCTAGCGGGTTTCATTTATCCAATTCCTTTAACAGATTTGGTATCGAATATTGTTCTCGTTAACAAAAAACAAGGAACGATAAGAATATGTATCGATTATAGGGATATTAATCGAGCTTGTCCTAAAGACAATTATCCAACCCCCTATATCGGTCAAATTATTGATGATTGTGCCGGCAGTGAAATGTTCTCCTTTATGGATGGTTTTCCCAGTTACAATCAAATCAACATACTCTTTGCCGATCAACCAAAAACGACTTTCATTTGTCCATGGGGGACATTTGCTTATTGAAAATTACCTTTTGGATTGAAGAACGCTGGAGCAATTTTTCAAAAGGCTATGTCTTACGCATTTCATGACATCGAGCACATCGTGTAGCCTTATCTCGATGATTTACCTGCCCATTCATTACGTATAGCCAATCATCTCACTCATTTACGAGCAATATTTATGAGATGTAGGCATTATCGAATTAGGCTGAATCCACACAAATGTATATTCTATGTAGAAACAGGTCATTTACTGGGACTTGTTGTTTCAAAAGCCGACATTCGTGTCGATCCCTCGAAGGTTAAAGCTATCATCAAATTGCCTCCTCCTTCGACTCTTCACCAACTCCAAAGTTTTCAAGGGAAAGAAAACATTTTACATCGTTTCATTCCTAACTACGCCGAGATAACGAAAGGTTTTACCAGGTTGTTGAAACATAATACTCCATTCTTTTGGGATGAGATAGCTGAAAAATCTTTTGATGCACTTCAACACGCATTGACCCATGCACCGTTACTGCATCCTCCCAACTACAACCAGGATTACTTTTTTTACATCACCACTTCCCATTCCACCATTAGGATGGTTTTAGTTAAAGAAGATGAATTCAACAGTGAACATGTGATTTACTATCTTAGTCGAACTCTGCAACCGACTGAGATTAAATATTCGCATGTGGAGAAATTGGCCTTGGCAGCTGATCAAGCTGTCCAAAGATTTCGTCACTACATTTTATTACGTAAAACCACGGTAATTTCTGACTATAACCCTATGATGTATATTTTGACCAAACAATTGCTAGGGGGAAGGTATTCCAAATGGATAGTTATCCTGCAGGAATTTGACTTGGAATTTGAAAAAGCCAAGGAAAAGATATCTTTGGTTTTTGTGGAACTGATGTGTGACTTCCCATGTATTGATACTGACATTGTGGGGGCAGAGCCCATTGCAGACGAATCATTGTTTCTTATCAGTACTCTTGATCCATGGTATGGAGATATTATTGTTTATCTCCAAACCCAATTTGTTCGGCCTAAAATCTCACGATCTCAGCGACGGAAAATACATTTCCAATCCCAACAATACAATATTATTGGTGATACACTCTATCGTCGTGGAGCGGATTATGTTTTCCGATGTTGTCTAACTCATGAAGAAGTTGAAAAGTTTCTAAATGACTGTCACTCTAGAGCATGTGGCGGTCATATGTTTGGGTATGCCACAACCCAAAAGATATTGCGCGCTGGTTATTTCTGGCCATCTTTATTCAAAGATTGTATCTATGCAGTCCGGAAATGTCACAATTATCAAATTTTTTATCGTAAGATGCGTGCTCCGCCCGCTTCTCTCCACCCTATAATTGTTGTCGGTCCTTTTGCAAAGTGGGGTATCGACTTTATTACATGTAACCCTCACTCGGCCGGGGGGCATGCGTATATCATCCTTGCGGTAGATTATTTTACTAAGTGGGTCGAGGCAATGCCTACATTTTTGGAAGACGGCAAAACTGTTGCAACTTTCATTTTCAATCATATAATTGCTAGGTTCATTGTTCCTCAAGCTATTATTACTAGTCATCGAAGTCATTTTCGAAACATCATGATGACTAAATTGACAGATCAACTTGGCTTGCGTCACGATAGTTCTATGTTGGGTCCCTATAATACTAGTGATTACCCCATTACTATTGTAGTTATACCCCTTATTAATATTTTTGTGCCCCTATTGCCCCCATATTGTTATTACTGTGCCCCATAGAATCCCTCTATTGTTATTTTTGTGGCTTTATATTATTATTGTTAGGTCGGCTGTTTTATATTGTGACTCCTTAGACTCCTATATATAGAAAGGAGGTTTTGTCATTTGTATCATCCAAGAATTGTTCATTTATGTAATGTAAAGGAGGTTGCCCCCTCGAAGAGGCTGAATTCTAAGGCGTTGATCTATCTTTTCTATCTTTTCTTGAGCCTGGTTTCATAACATTTGGTATCAGAGCTTTGGATTCTAGGGTTTCGCTGCTCCAAACAGGTCATCGTGGAATTTTCGCTATAACTTTTTTTCTGTGACGTTTCAGAAGTCGCAAAAAAAACCCATTTGAGAAGAATTGACGTTGAACACTGGGTCCGAATTTCAGAGCTTTTTACGCAATATTTTCGGAGATATGATCTGAGGAAGTTGGTCTTTTTTCAGACTCCTGAATTACATTCAAAACAGGTGACCTGGGGAAAATCATCATAAATTTCTCCCTGAGGATCGGATTGAAATTTGGTAAAAAGGTACAGAAAGAGGACGGACTGCAGTTTCTTGTGGGTGGTTTTTAGATCCAAAGGTTGAAACGGTGACTCGTGGCACGTCATACAAGTTCGCTCTACTCAACTAGTCTATAATCAAGTCACTGTGGGAGATTTCGTATAACTCTTCCTTGAAGAATCCAATTTGGGTCAGAGTTGTGGCATTGGAAAGAGGACACAAAGGGCTACTACAGATCACAAATTCAGAACTAGATGATCGGAAAGTACAGAGATACATTAGAGGCAAAATCAAGCTCCTACAAAGTGAAAAAAGGTGTGTAGATTTTCTTAAATTTTTGCTTAAGCTTGGTTTGAAAATTTATTTTGAAGGAATTCAAAGGGAATAATAGAGCATTATTATTGGTAACTAATGCCCCGAGGAAAGAAAATGCAAACGCCTAGTAAGGAGCCTGGAAGCTCTAGCATAACTCATGAAGAAGAAGAAGAAATGCTATATGATATATCAAAATTACAAGAACAAGTGCAACAAGTGTCACTTGCACAAAAAGCAACAGAATCTAAGATGGATGGTTTAAGGAAAGGTGTAGAAGCTAAGATGGATTGTTTAAAGAAGGGTTTAGAAGCTAAGATTGATGGCATGGATGCTAAGAAAGGTTTGGACGCTAAAATTGATGGCATGGATGATAAGATGGAAGAATTGAAGATAAATATGAATAAGTTGCTACAAGAAATGGTCACTAATGGTTAAATGGTAGTAAAGGAAACTCATGATGAGACCAAAATAAATGTTAATCATGATTCCATAGAGTCTAATGTTGGATCGAAGACCCACCATATTCCAAAGATCGATATGAGGAAGTTTTATGGCAAGGATCTTGCAACATGGATATTATAGATGGAGCAATTTTTCGATCTCAATAATGTGAAAAACACACAAAAGGTACGTATGGCAACTTTATATTTGGAACCAATCAGTTTGTATGGTATCAATGGCTTTGCTCTCTTAAACAATTTATCACTTGGGCAATTTTTACGGAAGAATTGATAGCACATTATGAGGATACAAAAAGCAACACTTTTATTAGCCAATTGATAAGTCTTCAAACAAAAGGGTTCAATAATGGAGCACATTGAGGAGTTCCAAAAAATTGAACATAAGGGTAAAAGATATTCCAGAGGAGCATAGGATTGATGTGTTCATAGGGTCTTTAAAGGATAATATCCAACATGATGTTCGCCTTTGGGAACCTGATTCATTAGAGAAGGCATTCAGGTTAGCAAGAAAAATGGAAAGCAAAATTTATGGCAACCAGAATGCATACCACTCACAACTATAAAGATGGAAGTGTTGTTGCTCCTAGTCTTCCACAACCTACAAGTTTGACACCACAACAATTGGAAGAAAAAAGAG
>APFE030713915.1:0-14532 GCA_000404065.3 Pinus taeda
CCACTCATGCAAGTAAGGAAGCAGTTTGGTTGCAGAGATTGTGTTCAAGTATGGGGTTAGTACAGGGAGCTATAAGGATAGACTGTGACAGCCAAAGTGCAACTTTCTTGGCAAAGAACCCTGCTTATCATTCAAAGACAAAGCACATTGATGTTCAGTATCACTTTGTGAGGGATATGATAGAAGACAAAAAGGTGTTGTTGGTAAAGGTGGACCTGGGGGTTAGAGGGGGGGCATAGCCCCCCCTTCATTACACTGATTGCATAGCTGGGGGGTCATAGGGGGGGCGGGTAGCCACCCTCTATGGGGTCTGAGGTAGCGCCCCGGGATTTTTTTTTTTTTTTGGACCCTATATTAGGATGGGCGAACCTACCTATGGTTTTCAGTCCATGGTTTTGGACGCGATGGTTTTCGGTCCATGGTGTTGGATGCTTCGACATGTATAAATATGTATTGTAACATTGAAAGGAACATAATGAAAAATCAAGTTGGTAGTCCCGGTCTTGGGATCCAGTGGGAAATCTCTGTGTATATGTGTTTTATGTGTTATTCTCTCGCATTTTTAGTTTTCCCGTGATTTAGAATTCGTATGCAGGTAATTTCTGTACGGGGTTAAAACCTATAACTGTCTAGTCAGTGCCTCAATTTCAGCCTGCACCCATCTCTTCTCTACAATTAATTAGGGGTTTCTTTGTCTGTTGTGGGCTCCTCTTGTTGCCATTGTTATGCCAAGGTGTGGGGCCTATCTTCCTTATAGTGTCCCTGTAACTGTAGATGTTATTTAAGCAGCTCATTTTCTTCCTATATCTTGCCCTGCTGGCTACTTTCCACATGTTGTACCATAGCCAATTCCTTTTTTGCCACTTTGAGTTTTTCTTCCAAGGGACCTATATCCGCCACACCCTTGCACTTGGCGATTTTCATCCAAGTGTGGGTCCTCACTCTCTCTTCTTCTAGTGCAAAAGAAAGTGGCACTGCGAATTTTTGGGGAATTATCTTTCCGTCCTCTAACAGGTTATAGTAGGAGCCCAAGCTGGGCTGGGGGCTTGGTTCCTCAATGTTCTCAGTCTTTTCTTCCTCCTGTGATGATTTAGCTACATTTTCTTCCAATTCCTTGGTCTCCTTTAGTCTAGCTAGCATTTCCTGTAGAATTGTCTCAGCATCCTATAGAAAGGTCTTTGTGTCCATCATTTTAATACTTTCTCTCTAGGTGGACGTTTTTGGGCTTCCCCGTTCATAGGTGATGGATGCCTTTGGAGGAGACCTTTCCTTTTGTTCAGCTGTGGTGTCCTTAATCGTAATTGGCTCTTTTTTACTCTGGCTGGGGTCTGCCAGCTTTTATCTGCATGCTCCTTCTTGCCTTAAAATACGTGGAAGGCTCCCTTTTTTGCTTCCCCTTTTGTTTCGGAGATGTTCTTAAGGCAGCCAGCATAACTGCTACCTCCCTGACCAAAACCTCAGGTGATTTGTCCTTTTGTTGCTTTGTTTCCATACTTCCTGTAGAAATTGTTTCAACTAGTTTCATGCTTCCTGTAGAAACTTTTTCGGTCTGTTTGGCTGGACGTGTCTTTCCTTTTAACTCTTGTTTGGTTGCCTTGGTTGTGCCCTCCTTTGTTTAGACTTTTTTAGTCCTCTCTGCTCTACTCTGCAGTTGTTTCTCCCTAGGTGTTTGTGCCATTGGTCCTCCCACAGTTTTAGGCTCAACAACTTGTCCTTTTCCTTATTTCTCTTTCTGTTTCTGTGGTGGTCTGTCTTGTGCTTCTTTACTACTAGCTTTCTCTCCTGCCTTAGTGTGTTCCTTTTCTTCACTGCTAGATGAGGTGACTTCCTTGGTCATAATTCGAATATCGTCATCTCTAGACATGTTGCGGAAAATCTCCCAGGAGAGGGGGACAGTGTAGGTGTGGAGGGCATCTTCTACTAAACACTTGATGAGACCATGATGGGCTAACTGATTCGGTGTCCCTTCCTTCAATTTGGTGCCACATTCAATTAATGATTGTAGAAGAAAATAGGGGATGATCAACTTTTTTTCTAGAGGTAAATCCAACACATGTCTTAGTTCACTTAGCAATCAAAAATGATAGCCATAAACAATACTGAACCGCACCTCACAGGTAATGTATTTCATGATTTGGAGACTGGCTTCGTTCCAAAGAGGATGTAAGCTGGCTCTTCGGACCCCATTCTTGTCTTCTGCAAACTATTCCTCCGGTAGGAAGAATTATTTCTTGGATTTTTTGCCCAATGCCCTCTCCTCTTTGCTCCAAGGTATCCCTAATGTCAGACCAGTAACTCGACTAATGAGTTCAGGGGTAATCTTTAGGGTCAACCCTCTGAAGTTCACTGTGGCCTGTGTCTTTGATTTAGGTTGTAGGGACATTAATAATTCGTCATTTATCTCATCGTCATGACCCTGAATTTTGTCACAAAAGGTCATCTTGTTGGCATGGGTGAAGAGGTTCACCACCTCGGGGTGTTCACGCAATTTATTGGAACTTGAGGGTTCCTTCCTCTTAAACCCCCCTGGCATGGTGAGAGTGCTCTATTTTAATGCTTTGAGTAGAAAGGGAATGGTGTTTATGGTTTCCTCCTTTGAACTTCAAGAAAGGATCTCTCGGGTGTTTAATTTTTAATTTGCACCGATTCCCTAGTTCTAATGCTTTTGATGCCCAAAACATGGTTGCCCGTGTATAACAGGAAGAATTAGTTTTCCACAGACAGGACACAGAGCTCAATTTTCATCCTCATCATACATACAACCATGTAAGTTCAAATTCTTCATACACAGGTTAGCCCTCACAGTGCTTTATCTTTTCTACAGGAATTTTTTTTTAACAGGAACCGTGGAGGAGAAATTTGACGCAGAACCGACTGAGAAATTATGTGCAACACAGAGGAAAACTGCTATTTTTGACTCACAGGAAGACTTATCTCTAATCCTCCAATTCAAGACAGTTCAATGCACCACTTTTTTCTGAAACATACCATGCATGGAAGAGTGTTTTCAAGCCTACCTCTCTCGGCACTCCAAATTCGACGCAAAAAAGTCTAGGCTTCTCTACTCTGAAAGGCTATGTCGTGCTTCCTATAGAACTCTTGCTGGCTTCTGTAGGATGTCACTATGCCTCTGAATGAGCTCGGTACATAGGAGAATTTTGAAACAAACCGAAAATCTCGGTGGAGGATGATGGGTTAACAGATTGTGGAAGCAGAGGACGAGTACTTCAGCCAAGGATGTTGCAAGTGCAAATGAACAGCGGGTGGTGGGAGTCTTCAGCCAAACATTTTTGAACTATGGTGCAATTCATGGTGAGGGGGTGAGGTGGTTGGACCGAACCATTATCCAACGTCACAACCATCATTTCTTTGTGTGTCCCTGGCTACCATCACCTCCCATCTGCCATTAACCGCTGCCACCACTGCCAGTCTCGCCGATTTTCCCCAACTGGACACTCCACACGTGTCGGCTTCATGGCTCATTGGCGATTTGGAATGTAACTGAGCTTGTTCTGATCCCACGAAGCCATGTAACTGGCTGAGGGTGGCTATTTTGACTGGGCCCCGATCCTTGTTCATTCAGAACCATTTTCATAGACGTGAAGTTTATGAAATATACTTTATGTAATTGATGAATGAGTTTATACACTTACCTGCATGGCCGTGGATGCGCTATGTAGAATTTGGGTCTTAGAACCATTGCCTCACTTGTTGTTGCCTCGTGCACGGGTGTTAGAGCCCATTCTTTCATTTGTTGAAGCTGTATGCATGGCTTTGGAACCCGATCCTTCGGTTGGCAATGCTGCATGCATAGGTTTTGTTTGGTTTCAATTGTTGAGGATGTGTTCACGTCTAAGAGGAGCCTTTTTACATGTTCCCTGTGTTGATTTCCACTGTCCTTGCCTCTAGAGTATGTGTTCCAGAGGGATCAGCTGCTACAGGATTCTTCTAGGATGTCTTGTACCTGCTTCTCCTCCTGGGATGCAAGCTAAACGAGCAGGGCCATATTGCGGACAAGGACCAGATGTGTTGATGAAGAGTCTAGATGGAGCTTGGACAGATAGAGTGTGTGAGACTTTGCTGCTTGACTTGTCACTTGAAATTTTTTTTGCTATCATTCTGAGGAAAACAGGGTTTCTTGTATGACTATGCAGGAACACATAACCAGGTGGGTGACAGAGGTGTAAAGAGATGGAACAGGGTGCCATATGGTGAGGGATTGAATAGAGGGGTGGTTGCTAGCCTAACAAACTGATCCCAACCATCAGATTCCCTTTCAAAATTTAATTTGGCTCGTCCGAAGGTTCTACAAGATGTTTCCTGTAGAAATACAAAACTTCCTGCAGAAAACCGAGAACTTCTTGTAGAAGGCAGAATCTCGACCTGAATTGTTCAAATCCTCAGAAAGGCGAGTGGCCATGGAGGGAGTGTCTGTAGGGATGTCCTGTAGCCTGGTACGGACCCCTATCCTTTTTTTGCGTGACCCTCCTTACTTGCAATGTATTCCCTGCAACCTGCAATTATTTCACAGAGATTAGGTTTGTTTTTTCTTTTTTCTTTCTTTTTATTTTTATTTTTTGAGAGACAACTAGGGCGCATCCATGAGGTTTTCACCCTCACTATCTTCCTTGGGTGCCTCGAAGAGGTTTTCACCCAAGGATATTTTTATTCCACTTTTTTTATTTTTCTAGAGACAGTTGGGGCGCCTCCATGAGGTTTTCACCCTCACTGTCTGCCCTGGGCACCTCAGAGAGGTTTTCACCCAAGGATATTTTTATTCCAGTTTTTTTTTTTTTTATGATGATCAAGATGTGGGTGGAATAGAGACAGGGTCCTGCTCCACTACCAGCATTGATTTGTCCAAAGTTTCAATGAACTCCTGCCTAGAAAGGGGTTTCCTGTAGATTTTCAATCAATGCCCATTGACAAGCATGGGGATGGCTTCTTCATCAATGGTACCGATAAGGAATGAACCATTATTATTGCATTTCTCCACTGTATATGGTCCTAACCATCTTGTCCTCAACTTCCCTTTGAAATCCTTGTATCTTGAGTTATACATCAGCACCCAATCTCCTGACTGGAATTGCTTTTCATTAAGGTGTTGGCCATGCCATATCTTCCTCTGGAGTTGAACTACTTCTGAGTGGAGGAAGGCCTACATTCTTTATTCACCTAATCCATTCAGTTGCCATAGTCTTTCACGTTGAGCATGGCTGAGATCTAAGTCCAACTGAGTTGCCACCCTCAATGTGTTGTACTCAAACTCTATCGACAGCAAAGCTTTCTTCCCGTAGACCAGCTCATAAGGTGTGAAACCTATTGTAGTTTTCCAAGTGGTGTTGTAGACGCAGGTGGACTCAACTAAGTGATCTACCCAATCCTTTCTGCTGCTGCTCACCACCTTAGTCAAAATCTCTTCCAATGCTCTATTAGTGACTTCCACCTGCCCATTTTCTTGTGGATGATACGGGGTGGAAGTTTTGTGCTTGATCTTGTGATGAGCGAGCAAGTCTTCAATCAAGTTAGAGGTGAATTGGCTTCCTTGATCAGTGACTAACTCTCTTGGGTAGCCAAACTTGTAGAAGATATTTTCCCTTAAAAACTCAGCCACTTTCTCTTCTGTCGCTACCTTGATTGCCTTTGTTTTTTCCCACTTTGTTAGGTAGTCAGTGCACACAATGATGTAAGACCTTTTCTTTGAAGGAGGATTGATAGGACCCACAAAATCCATGCCCCACTTCTCAAATGGCTCGAAGGTCACTTGAGGTTGGAGGGGCATTTCATCCCTTGGAGTCGGTTCCCCATCCTCTGACATCGGTCACACTGGCTAGTGTATCTTCTGACATCTTGATGGAGAGTAGGCCAATAGTAGCTTGCCTGTAGAATTTTGAAAGTAGTCCTTTTTGCTGCAAAGTGGCCTCCACAGGGCCCATCGTGATAGGTTAGGAGGATGTCAAAGACTTCCTCCTCCCTAACACAACACCTCAAGATTTGATTTGGACCAAGTTTAAACAGGTTTCCCCCAATCCAAGTGAATGGGGCACTCTTCCTCACAATTCTGCTCTTCTCCTTTGAGGATAGATGCGGAGGGAACTGTGCTGAGACAAAATAATTTGTTATATCAGCAAACCATGGAGAGAGTACTGAGATAGCAAACAGGTGTTCATCTAGCATCTAGTCATCCACTGTCCCTTCTTCACCTGTAGGCAAATCGAATCTAGACAGGAAGTCAGCAACAACATTTTCCTTACCTGGCTTGTCGACAAGAGTCAAATCAAATTGCTGCAACAAAAGTAACGATCTAATGATACGAACATTTACATCAGTCTTATTCACTAAATATCTAATCGCAGCATGATAAGTGTGTACGAATGTTTGATAACCAGTGATGTAGTGTCTCAACTTGTTTAGGGAATGGACTACAACAAGGAATTATTTTTCGGTTATAGTATAGTTCATCTCTGCCTTGGACAGGTTTTTGCTAACAAAGTATATGGCATATGGTATTTTCTCCTCAACTTGTCTTAAGGCTGCCCCTATGGCTTTTTTCAAGGCATCAGTGTGGATGTGGAAAGGTAGGGCCCAGTTTGGGCCTCTCAAGATCGAGGCAGACACCAGCTTATCTTTCAACTCATCCAGAGCCCCTTGACAGTCGTCAGTCCATTTAAACTCAACATATTTCCCTAGGAGGCTAAACAATGGTGAGGCTAGCTTACTGAAATCTTTAATGAATCTTCTATAATATCCTACCAAGCCTAGAAAAATCCGAACATCTCTGACCTTTTGAGGAGGTGGAACCTTTTGGAGGATAGCGATCTTGTTAGGATCCACCTATAATCCTTGCTGAGAAATGGTATGACCTAGCATAGTCCCTTCAGTCATCAGGAATTCACATTTTTTGAGACTGAGGGACAGGTTCATCTCAATACACTTGGTTAAAACTTTTCCCAGGTTAGTCAATGGTTCTTGGTAGTTGGACCCATAAGGAGTAAAGTCATCCATATATATTTCCACCGAATTGTGAACCAATCCAGCAAATATGCTCAATACTGCTCTCTGGAACGTGGCAGGATCATTGCATAACCCAAAGGGAAGGACCCAGTAGGAAAAGGTACCCCATGGATAAGTGAAGGTGGTCTTATCCTGGTCTTCTAGGCTTATTTGGATCTGATTATACCCGCTGAACCCATCTAGGAAAGAGAAGAACTTCTTCCCTGCCAGTCCACCCAACACTTGATCTATGAAAGGAAAAGGGAAATGGTCCTTCTTGGTGGCTTTGTTAAGTTCTCGGTAATCTACACAGATTCTCCACTTCCCATTTTTCTTGGGCACAAGCACTAGAGGTGAGACCCACTCATTGTCATAGATGGGGTAGATGAATCCTGCATCCAACATTTTTGCAATTCTTCTTTGACGATGTCTTTAAGAGCTGGATTCATTCTCCTCTAAGGCTGCATGACTGGCTTACAATCCTCTTTAATGTAAATGTGATGGGTACAGACCGAAGGGTGGACTCCATTCATCTCCTTATAGCTCTAAGCGAAAGCATCCAAATGATTGTTCAATAAGCTACACAGCTCCTTCTCATGGGAGGGAGATAGGGAGGAGCTGATCTTTAAGGTTCTTTCAGGGCCAAATTCCACACTCTTAACTCTGGGCGAGGTTGGATTAGTCACACAGAGGTCCACTAAAGCACTGGCTTGGGTATCTTCCACCAAATCCTCTAATGACAGTGCGCCGGGAGGTGGGTTTTGAATCAAATTCTCAATCAAGTCATCCTCAGTTTGAGGGCCTCCCCTGGTGGCTTCTACCACGCACAATGGTGCAGAGTAGACCTCATCCTCATCTCCCTCCTCCCACCAGAGTGGTAAGTCATGTTCTAGCAGAGGTTGGGTAGGAGGGTATAGGACTAGCTGTTTGGACATAGGCCCATTCTTGATGGTCATGCTTCCAGCTCGACAACTGATGTAAGCATCCATAGTAGCTAACTCAGGCCTTCCGAAAATGAGGGGGTATCCAGTGAGTTTTTCCTTTGGCTAAAGGACCAAGAAGTCTGTGGGATACTCCCAAGAGTCAACAAAGACCAGGACATCTTCCATGATCCCTTCGGGAGTCACGGTGGAGCTATCTGCTAACTGCAGTACTGTTGAGTTCTTCCTTAAGGAACTCTGAAGGTTGAGTTTAAGCATAGTGTCCTTGGTCATCACATTAATGGCAGCCCCTAGATCGATCAAGGTGTGGGGGATTATGGTGCCATTGATGTGGACATCAACTACAGGACTCCCAGGATCCAAATATTTGGGACAGATTACTTGCCCCAACATTAGATCGGACAGTTGTCCTATGACATTGATAGTCTGGGCATCTCTCTTGCACCTGCCTAGGTGCCTAAAACACTTCTCCTTGATCAATTTGTTGTATATTGGAACATCTTTTATGGCCTGGAGAAGTGGTATTTTCACACACAACTGCTTAAGTTCTCCCAGAAGTTCAGTCTCCTCTGGTTTGGTTGTGTGGTTACTGTTAATCGCTCAGGAAAGGGTGGAATGGGTTTGGGTTCACTTCCCTATTTTTCTTCCTCATCCTCCAGGGGAGGAAGTTGGCGGTCTAGAAGGACCTTCCCAGATCACAAGTTGATCTCCTTGATCTCCACAACATAGGTAGGGCATGTTGTCTCCCCAGTGTATACCTGTTGGCCATGTTTGTTGTTGGGGTTCGAGTTCGGTTGGGCAGGCATCTAGGGTTGTCTTGGAGGAGTAGGAGGTCATGGTTATGGTTGAGTAGGTGGTGGAGGCAAAATAGAGGGAAGAGAGTTGTATTAGGGCCTCCACCCCTGCTAAGGTGCATTCCACTGAGGTTGTGGCTGGACATGTGAGTGAAACGAATGAGCAGTAGGTTGAGTATGGTATGGAGATGGATAAGACCACGGAGGAGGTGTGGACCAGGAAGGATGAGCAGGGGGACCCCAAGAAGGTATATGAGCGGATTGGTTGGGGCTATAATAAGCTTGGGATGTCCCTTGCATCCCCTGCTGGTAAGGTCTGGGCCCATGCAGCCTCCTTTGGTTGAGGAAGTAGAGAGGTTCAGTGGTTGCCTCAGTCCCCTGGTACATGGCTTTAAATCCGGGCAAAGTTGGTCATTGGTTTGTGGAGTGGTCTTCCTCGCAAACGAAGCATACCTCTACTGAGTGCAATGGACACTCGTTCTTAGGGTGCTTCCTCGTACATCTGGGATAGAAAATGGCCAAAGCCCTCTCAGCTTCCTCTTCCTTTTGTTGGATTTGGAAAGTATCAAGTGCATGGCAATAGTCTGTCTCATCTCACTTTTGAGTTCTTCCATCTGATTAGAAAACTCATGCTTGGAGAAGGTGGTACTAGATGAAAGTGGATTCCCCCTACTTCTTTTCCGAGCTACCCTAGAATGGTTTCTAAACACAGTCTTTATGTCCCCATAAGGTAGTTGGTAGATGTCTCCTCTAGCTAGCAAATGAAGGGTATCTAGAAGGTATTTAGGGACTCCTCAAAGTAGAACCAACTTCAGAGATTTAGGGTCAAGTGTGCACCTGGCCCATTTATAACTAAGTTGGAACCTTTCCTCGTAGTCTTCTAAAGATTCATCATTTCCCATGGTCATCCGAAAGATCTCTCCCTTTTTTTCTTTTGACCTAAAGTAGTCCCGGTATTTGTTGTTAAAGGCTTGCTGCATCTGAGCCCAAGTGGAAATACTCTTTCCAGGTAACACCATGAACCAGCGTAGTACTGCATACTTGACGGTAGAAGGAAAGAGCTTCAACTTCTGCTCGTCCTCAGCATAGTCATAAGCTCGACAAAGGAAAAAAAACTCAAATAGGAAGGTATCAAGGTCTTCAGTGGTCAACCCATGGAAGTGAGGTAAGGCTGAGGGACTTATGATTTTCATGTCCCCATTGGCCTCTCAGATGGGAAAGGCACCTTCTATTCTCTTGTCATCTCCTATACCATTTCTGTGTTTAGCCATGGTCTCAAGAGGGATGTTCTCTTGCTCTTCTTCTGTTATAGGATCTTCGTATATCTCTGGAGGTTCACCTATAGGTTCTTCTGGATCATGGCCACCAAAGAAGAGAGAAGAGTGACTCAGTGATGTGGTGGGGGCGTTAGGTAAGAATTTTCTTGTATTGTCTCTCTTCCTACGAGGCATGAAATGAAAGATTTTTGGCTGCTTTTTTTTTCTACTTGTACCTGCAAAACTGAAATAGATTGAATTGCAACTAACTAAAATCTATCTTGCTAAAATGAAATTGCAGGAATGAAATGCTAGGCTATTCTTGCAAAATTGAAATTACGGAATTGAAATGCTAATATATGCTTGCAGAATTGAAATGCTAATCTACGCTTGCAGAATTGAAATTGCAGAATGGAAATGAAATAAACTACTTAACAGAAAGTTGTAGTAGAAAATAGAAGAATAGCATAAATCACCAATACTTTGACACTTCCCCAGTAATGGCGCCAAAAAGAATGGTGGGCTCTAGTATTGCAGCAATAATGCTACAACTCCTGGGACTCCCTTCTTTACTTTTATCAACCCGGTAGTTCGTAACAAACTTGGAAGCGACAATGCTGTATGCACAAGTACTAGCTCTTGCTGCAACTGTCACTTGGTCAGCTGGCATAAGTCCGTTAGGAACTTAAGTCAACTTCTATGAGCTCTGAGAAGAAGCTTTTTAAATGATGGATGGAAGCTAATCTACTTGCGGAAAGAAATTGAAAAGATGAAAGGAAATGCAAACCCTAGCAAACCCTAATTTTACCAGCTAGTCCTACTGATGCAAGAAAGAGGATGCAAGCTACTGAAAGAGATGCCATTGACTTCTAGGAAGGTAAAATAAATCTGTTTAAGCTACTTCTATCTGAAGAAAACATCTTTTTGTATTTTGACGAAGTTGTCAGATTTATCATGCATGTGCTTTCACTTTTTTTGACTGTGCAGAGGTGGATTGGCTAGAGGAAATTCTTGCAGGAGGTTAGGAAGGTTCAAAGAGGGCCTAAGGGGTCCCTAGCACCCTTCCAAAGCATTTCACAGAGTTTGGCTATCAAGAAACTTCTTTCATGAGCTTCTACAGGAAGTCTGCAGGGGTTTTACAGGATGTTCTAGAATTTCTATAGGATGTTCTATAATTTTCTACAGGATGTTCAGAAAGGGGATTTTGGAGGATTGATGGAAGAAGAAAGGTGAAGGAGTGGGTATGGAGGTGATATAAGGGTGTGAGGAGGTCTAGGACTTGGTGAATGGAGCTGAGGAGTGGCGAGGATGGTTCAAGAAGGGGTAGAGCAATGTTGCACAAAAATATGGGAATTTAGGGCAAAGTGAGAGAATGTGGCAGACGTAAGGCAAGAATCAGGGTTGGTGGATGGAGTAGGTGGGATTGATGGAGTACGGGCAGATGGAGAAGTATTACAGGTGCTCTGCAAGTTATTTCTCAAACTGAGCAAACAAAGACTTGGAAAATCAAGGACCTAGCTATTCTAACCTAATCTGACCTAGATAACAGCGAAGAAAATGAACAAAAGTTTATTTGCAAAAAAATCATGTGAAGTAAATATGAAACTAAGCAATCATGAACCTAAGCATGCAACCACAACTGATATCAATTTCGGCAACTGAGAATCTAACACGAATAATTCAATGGTGAAGCAAAGACAATGTTTTTAGTGGCAGCAAGGTCACCTTAGTCCCAGCTGATGATCCCATTGAGGGAGAGGTGAGATCCGAGGTGCTTGATAGCCTTTTTCTAAAGCTATTCCCTGTTATTAACCTATCAAATCAATCTGAACATGAAAAATCCTTTAACCATCAACTATGATCTTGGTAACCAAGCAAGATTCTAATCTATTTAACATAAATTACTTTGCAAAGACATAAAAAGCAAATAATAGTACACGAAGGAAGCCTTGGCACTTGGGTTGGGCCCAACCCCAAGAGCTACAGGCTCCTAAGAAGAACTCAGAACTGATGCCAAATAGATATGCTTTCCATTACTCAAAAATAACCATGTCACAAGAAAGTTATACAACAACAACTACAAAATGAGCTGAGAAAATAACAGCACTCTAGTGCAAAATACAATAGTTCAAAAAGTAACCTACGAAGGCTGGAAGCCTTCCTATTTATGTAGTACGAGGGTCTCTAACAACCCTCCTTAACTCAAGGGGCTCGGCTACTCAAACTGCCAGTGATCAGCCATTTTACACAAGACTGCTCGGCTGCCCTTCGGAATCCTTTTCGGTGGCCTGCTAAAATTCGAGCTAAGGGTGGAGATTTTGAGGAAGGGCATTTTAATGTAGGATACACCCTTCCTACGAATCCTCACCCTTTTTCCTTCATGCTTGGCTGTCATCTAGCTCATAATTGCTTGGCCTTGGTCCAAAATTTGTCCAAAAATCTGCATTAACAACGTGTTTGCCTTCTTGGTCACGTGACTATCCTCATTTGTTCAAATAACATAAATATACTCAAAAAACATGCATAAACTATGAAAAATGGTGGATTGACGAAGAACAATTAAGAAAAATGAGCCCAATAAGTTACCCAATTCCGAGGCTCATTAGCTGTGGTTGAGCATAGGAGTGAAATGAATGAGCAACTGGTTGAGCATGATATTGAGATGGATATGACAAAGGAGGAGGTGTGGACCAGGAAGGATGAGCACAGGGGCCCCAAGAAGGCATGGAAGTGGATTGATTGGGGTTGTAGTATGCCTAGGATGTCCCTTGCATTCCTTGCTGGTAAGGTCTAGATCCATGTGGCCTCCTTTGGTTTATGAAATAAAGTGGTTCAGTGACTCCTTCGACCCCTTGGTATACAACTTTAAGTCTGGGCAAGGAAGGGCACTTATCTGTAGAATGATATTCTTCACAGACTAAACAAACCTCTATATAAAGTTCAATGGACATTCTTCTTAGGGTGCCTTCTGGTGCACCTAGGACAAAAAATGACCAGTGCCCTCTCTATCTCCTCCTATTTTCTTTTGATATGCAAGGTATCCATTTGCAAGGTAATAGTATGCAACATCTCACTCTTGAAGTCTTCCAACATGTTTCCAAGTTCACCTTTGAGGGATGAACTAGATGGGTGGGTACTGGCTATGGGTTGACTCCCCCTACCTCTTTTTATGGCTGCCTTAGAATGGTTTGTAAACACAGTCTTGATATCTTCATAAGGTAGGTTGTAGATTTCTACCCCAGCGAGTAAATGGAGGGTGTCTAGAAGGTTTTCCAAAATTCCTCTGAGCAATACCAACTTCAGATATTCTGGGTCAAGTGTACACCTAGCCCTTTTATAACTGAGTTGGAACCTCTCTTCATAATCCTCCAAGGATTCATCACTTCCCATGGTCATTCAGAAGATTTCTTCCTTGGTATCAGTAGTCCTGATATTTATTATTGGAGGCTTGCTACATTTGAGTCCAAGTTGTGATGTTGTTGCTAGGTAACCCCATGAACCAGCACAATGCTGCATCCTTGGGAGTAGAAGGAAATAGTTTCAACTTCTTCTCATCTTCTACATAGTCATAGGTTCGACAGATAACAACAAACTCAAACAGAAAGGTGTCAAGATATTCTGTAGTTAATCCATGGAAGTGAGATAGAGCTGAAGGGCTTATGCTCTTGATTTTAGTGTCCCCATTGGTCTCTCAAATGGGATAGGTACCCTCTACTCTTTCTCCATTCCCCCTAGCATTTATGTTTTCAGCCATTGTCTTAGGAGGGATGGTGTCTTCCTCTTCTTCTCCTATAGGTTCTTCAAATATCTCAGGCTGTTCTCCTAAAGGATCTTCTGGATCACTACCACTGAAGAAGAGAGAAGGGTGGCTTTGTGATGTGGTGAGGGTGTTGTGTAGGAATTTCCCTAAATTATCTCTGTTCCTACAAGGCATGAAAGGGAATCTCTTTTTTCTTGGTGATTTTTGTTTTTCTACTTGTACCTGCAAAACTAAAATTGATTGAGCCAACAAATTGCAACTAACTAAAATGACTAATCTACTTTTGCTGAAATAGAAATTTCAGAATTGAAATGTAAGCAAGGAAATGACTAATCTACTTTTTGCTGAAATGGAAATTGCAGAATTGAAATGAAAGCAAGGAAATGATCAATCTACTTTTCGCTGAAATGGAAATTGCAGAATTGAAATGAAAACAAGAAAATGCAGAGGTTGAAAGAAACAACTACTCTACTTTTGCTGAAACAAACTACTTAGAAAAATATTGTAGTAGAAAATAGAAGAAAAGCAGTAATCACAAAATACTCTGACGCTTCCCTGCCAATGGCACCAAAAAGTGGTGAGCACTAGTATTGCAGCAATAATGCTGCAACTCCTGGGGCTTCCTACTTTACTTTTATCAACTCAGTAGTTTGTTATGAAACCAACTCACAAAAGATAGAAAAGATAGATCAACGCCTTAGAATTTAGCCTCTTTGAGGGGGAAACCTCCTTTACATTACACAAATGAATGATTCTTTGATGATTCAAATGACAAAACCTCCTTTCTA
>APFE030713915.1:17135-45948 GCA_000404065.3 Pinus taeda
AACGAAGATCCAACTTGGTGAAGTAAATTGATCCATGCAATTCATCCAGTAATTCATCAATGATAGGAATGGGAAACTTATCTTTAATAGTGAGCTTGTTGAGCTCCCTATAATCTAGACACATGTTCCATGATCCATTTTTCTTGTGCACCAATACTACTAGAGCAGAGAAATAACTTTGACTAGGTTGAATTATACTAGCCTCTAGAATTTCTGCAACCATACGTTCAATTTCACTCTTTTGGGCATAGGGATATCTGTACGGCCTGATGTTTGGAGGAACACTTCATGGAATCATATGAATAGCATTATCATGATCATGAATAGGTAGGAGACCTTTGGAAATCTCAAATACCTTGGAATGATTGTCCAAGACTTTTTGGAGATCTGGAAAAATAGATGATTTCGATGTGGAAACATCTAGCGAACATAATTGTGCAATTACACCTCTTTGTTCCTTTTATAGAAGATTTGTCATACTGTTAGAGCTGATTATTTTTATCAGTATCCCTACAATACCCCTTAATTAAACTTCCTTTCCTTCCACAAAAAATTTCATGAAAAGTTCTTGAAAATTAAAAGCTATTGTACCCAAGGATTCTAGCCATTGGACTCCTAGTACAACATCAGCACCTCCCATTGGAATGGAAAGCATTGGGCTAGTCAATACATATTCTCCCATGGATAGCTTGATATTATGGCACTTTCCAGAGCAATTTATCGTTTCTCTATTTGCAACCATCACTTGACACTCTGGCGCTGGATATAGGAAGTAATTCAATTCTTTTGCTACCTTACAATGAATAAAGTTGTGGGTACTTCCTGAATAGATCAACACTACTACCTTTTTCTTCTTGATTTGTCCTTCTATCTTGATGGTTTGAGGAGTAGTAATTCCAGCCAATGCATTACAAGATATGGTTGGATTCATTTCTTCTTTATCTAAGCTTTGTTCCTAGAGTAAATCCTCTTCCTTTGACCTTTATTGCTCCTTTTCTTCTTCCTCTTCACAATCTATGTAGAGTAATTTCTTCTTAGAACACTTACGACCTTTAGTTTATTTTCTATCACAACTGTAACAAAGCCCTTTTGCTCTTTTTTCTTCCAATTGTTGTGGTGTCAACATTATAGGTTGTGGAAAGCTAGGGGTAACAACACTTCCATCTTTATAGTTGTGACTGGTATGCTTTCTGGTTGCCGTAATTTTTCTTTCCATTTTTCTTGCTAACCTGAATGCCTTCTCTAATGAATCAGGTTCCCATAGGTGAACATCATGTTGGATATTCTCCTTTAAAGATGCTATGAACACATCAATCCTATGCTCCTCTGGAATATTTTTTACCCTTATGTTCAATTTTTGGAATTCCTCAATGTGCTCCATTATTAAACCCTTTTGTTTGAGATTTATCAATTGCCTAAAAAAAGTGTTGCTTTTTGTATCCTCATAATGTGCTGTCAATTCTTCCATAAAAATTGCCCAAGTGATAATTTGTTTACGAGAGCAAAGCCATTGATACCATACAAACTGATCTGGTTCCAAATATAAAGTTGCAATACATACCTTTTGTGTGCTTTGCACATTATTGAGATTGAAAAATTGCTCCATTTGTAATATCCATGTTGCAGGATCCTTGCCATCGAACTTCCTCATATCAATTTTTGGAATATGTTGGGTCTTTGATCCAACATTAGAGTCTATGAAATCATGATTAACATTTCTTTTGTTCGCATCATGAGTTTCCTTTACTACCCTTTCACCATTAGTAAGTATTTCTTGTAGAAAATTTGTCAAATCTGTCTTCAAATCTATCCTCAAATCATCAATCTTAGCTTCCACGCCATTCATCTTAGCTTCCACACCCTTTATCTTAGACTCCACGCCATTTATCTTAGCCTAAGTTAGCTTTTGTGAGAGTGACATTTGTTACACTTGGTCTTATAATTTTGGTATATCATGTAGCATTTCTTGCTCTTCTTCATGAGTCATGCTAGAGCTTTCAGGTTGCTTACTAGGTGTTTTCATTTTATTTCCTCGGGGCATCAGTTACCGATAATAATGCTCTACTATGCCCTTTGAATTCCTTCAAAATATTTTTTCAAACCAAGCTTAAGCAAAAATTAAAAAAAAAAAATCTACACACCTTTTTTCACTTTATAGGATCTTGATATTGCCTCTAATGTATCTCTGTAATTTTGGATCATCTAGTTCTAAAACTTCAACCTGCATTATCCCTCTATGTCCTCTTTCCAATGCCATCAGTGTGATCCCAAATGGATTCTCCAAGGAAGAGTTATGCCAAATCTCCCATAGTGACCTGATTATAGACTAGTTCAGTAGAGCGAACTTGTACAACATGCCACGTGTCCCTTTTTGAACCTTTGGCTCTGAAAATATATACAAGAAACTATAGTCCATCGTCTTTTTGTACCTTCTGATGAAATTTCAATCCCATGCTCAGAGAGAAATTTATGATGATTTTCCCCAGGTCACCTGTTTGGAATGTAATTCAGGAGTCTGTAAAAATACCAACTTCCTCATACCATATCTCCATAAATATAGTACAAAATGCTCTGAAATTTGAACCCGAGGTTCAGTGCGATTTCATCTCAAATGGGTTTTTTTTTTTCTTCTAAAACGTAGCAAAAAATGTTATAGCGAAAATGCCATGATGACCTATTTAGAGTAGCAAAACCCTAGAATCAAAAGCTCTGATAGCAAATGTTATGAAACCAGCTCACAACGGATAGAAAAGATAGATCAACGCCTTAGAATTTAGCCTCTTCGAGGGGGAAACCTCCTTTACATTACACAAATGAATGATTCTTTGATGATTCAAATGACAAAACCTCCTTTCTATATATAGGAGTCTAAGGAGTCACAATATAACCCAGCCGACCTAGCAAAAATAATATAAAGGAACAAAAATAACAATAGAGGGATTCTATGGGGCATTGTAATAACAATATGGGGACAATAGGGGCACAAAAATATTAATAGGGGATACAACTACAATAGTAATGGGGTAATCACTAGTATTATAGGGACCTAACATAGTTCGTAACAAACTTGGAAGCAACGGTGCTGTATGCACAAGTACTAGCTCTTACTACAGGTTGTCACTTGGTCAGCTAGCACAAGATCACTAGGAGATCAAGCCAACTTCTTTGACTTTCTAGAAGAATCTTTTAACTATGATTAAACAAAGCTAACTCTACATACGCTATCCTACTTGCACAAAGAGAAAGAAGATTGGAGTATAAAGCAAACCCTAATTTACCCACTAACCCTACTTTTGTAGAAAGAGAGATAAAAACCTATGGAATGAATGCCATTACTTGTTGAGGAGGTAAACTACATCTATTCAAGCTATTTCTAGAAATAAATGAGAGAAAAAAAACATCTTTTTTGGTTTTCATGTATTTTATGTGAAATTTGTATGCATGTAATTTATCTGTTTGTGGTTGTGGCAGAGATTTGGTGGTGATGGAAGGTGACCTTGGGGTTTGCAGAGGTGTAGGAAGGTGTGGAGGGGCCCTAAGAAGCCCTTGGTAACCTCCTGGAGACTTTCTCTGTAGTCAGACTTCAAAAAGTCACTTTTAGGAAATTCTACAGGAGGCTACAGGGGATCTACAGGAGGATGTACAAGAGGATGTTGAGAGCTATTTTTAGAGGTTTTAAAGGTGGAAAAATGGTGGGAAAGGGTAGCTGAAGACTAGAGGGAGGTGTCAATGCGTTTGAAGCTCATTAGGATGATTAGGAAAGAAAATGATGGTTGTATTTTTCAAGAGACAAGAGGAAAGATTATGAGAAAAATGTAGAAATTAGGGTAGATTCATGAAGGGTTGTGAATGAATTGTGAAACTTGAGAGAAAACAGATGATGATGGATGCTTTATTGATGTATTATGAGTAGAGGTGTGTTTTAAGAGAGCTGCACATCTAAATACTAAAACTGAGCAAGAAAAGAACTAGTTGTACCCAATGAACAAAACTATATCTCATGTTAACCTAAATTCTGACCTAGAAAAATAAAATGTTGAACAGTGTTATATGAACAGGAAAGCATGGAAAGAGATTTATTGTAGAAATAGAAATGAACATGGAAAAATGGATTTGAAGTAGAGAATTAAATTTTAAATCAAACCACAACACTAAAAATTGCATGGAGGAAGCAAAATTGTGTTTTTAGTGGCAGCAAAAGTGCCTTGACCTCAGCTCATGGCCCCAAAGGGAGGAAAGGAGATCAAGGCTCTGTTGATGGAAATTTTGGATCTTTGCCTATCTTTATTTAACCTACTTCAGCAACTAAAATGGAAATAACTATGTAAACAAACAAAAGCAACATATTTTAACCAAGGGAAAATGAATCTATCTAACAGAAATTAATTCATGAACTGAAGCAAAAACATATAAGTAAAAAGAAAGAGGTGTTGGGAAGCTTAGGTTGGGCCTTAACCCAAGAGCTTCAACCCTATGAAAGAAATCAGTGCTAGCTTAGAAAATATTTCATCTCCATTATCAAAATAAAAGTCACATTACATAAACTGTTCACAAAAGTAAGCTCGAAAAGGAGTTGAGCAAGAGCTACAAAAAAAGTACGAAAATTTGACTAACAAAAAACTAAACTACTGAACACCTAAGCCCTCCTATTTATACAACTGGAGCCTCCAATAGCTCTCCTAAGGTCAAGGAGGCTTGGCTCCCAAGACTATAGATAGACAACAATTCTTCTTCACTTGCTCAGTTGCCCCTTTGATGCATCAATGTGGCTGCTTGTGCTCCAAGTTTTCTGAAGGAGGGTTCCAGGTAGGGAGTCATAAATGAGGGGACACCCTCCTACAAATCCTCTCCCTTGTTTTCCCCGAATATTGGCTGCCAAATGCTCATTAATCCTTTGAATTTTTCCCAAAATTGACTAAAAATCTGCATAAAGAACACATTAGACTTCATGGCATAATGACCAACCCAATTCACTCTATTAGCATAAACATAATAAAAAACATGCAATAAACTAATGAGAATGGTGGATTAAGATGAGTTAAGAGGAAAAATGAGCCCATATAATTATCCATTTATGGGGCTTATCAGCTACAACCCATGATATACAAGATACAACTTTCCTGACCTCAATGATTTGTTTTTCATATAATTTTCATACTCATATCAAGAAGGCCAATTCTCTTACAAGATAAAAATAAATTTCCACTATTACCAACACCTTCAACAATATATGATTATTATTAAATCCCCCATCACCACCTATAGTATTAGTCCAAACCAACTCACACATTCCACAATTCTCACTAATTTTCTCAATTGATTCTGCTTATAAATAAGTTTGACTAATATTTATAACTTCTTTGCTTTCTAGTTAACTTTCAGTTTAATCCTTGCATGAATATCTTATTTTGTCTTTATCTATATTTTGTCAAATTATCTGAATGTCTTCTCCAAGTTTGCATTCACCAGTTTGTTTTTGTAAGCTCAATTTCTACTTTTTTCTATCAATTCTTCATATTCTAACACTTTATAGATTTTAGCTATAGTTTACTAAATTTGGTGCATTTCTAAGTTTGGCTTGATTTCCAAATATGCCTCTTAAATTGTCCATAACACCAATTTTTCACTTAAGCTCATGACACTTCGTACATTGAATATTTCTTGCCATAATACCAAGGGTTGTGTCCTCAGCCTTAGTTACCGAGTGCTTAGCCATGAACTTTATGCTCTCGATCACTATGCCGGATAGAACCTCGTTCAAGCATTAAAGCTTGTCCCCCAACTCCATTATCTCTACGTTCCTCTATTGCACCTTCACATTATTTTCGGGGTCTACCTTATAGGATTACGTTTCCCATGGGGCCACCTTTCCTCTTGTATCATTGGCCATTGCTACCAAATTATCATTCTCCAAATGTCCTCTGCCAAATTTAACTCTGCAACCTTTGACATTTTGGGGTTCTTCCTTTGACTGCTCATATCTTCTGATCCAGGAGTCCATTTTATGAATTCCACATACCACTAGAGATATATTTCATATTTATTTCAATATAAATGGGCTCCACTTGACTTTAATCTGTTCTTCTATACTAGAAATGCCTTCAAATTCACTGCACCTCTATCCGTATTGATGTTCATTCTACTTCTTTTGCCTAAATACTAATCACCTATGTCATCATCATTAACACCTTTAACACTTTTACCATATGTTTCGATCAATGAAAACATATTTCTAATATTCTCCCTCTTTTTTCACATACCTTGAAGGATATTTTGCTTGAGGACTGGGGATCTTCATTGTTCTCTTCTAAAAGTGGCTCATGGTCCTCCTCATCATTGTTGACTAGTTCATTAGAGATGGTGTTCACTAGTTGTTTATCTTTAGGTTCACTATAATCATTCACTTTGACATCAATACAATAAAAATCATCTTTGTGTTCTTATTATAGCATCTATAACATTTTTCACTTTGATAATATCCAAGAAAACTACCTTCATCATCCCTTGCATCAAACTTACCAAGCTTTTCATCATTCCTCTTGATGTCTCACTTGCTACCAAACACTCTAAAATTCTTTGTTGTTGCAAGTATACTATAGCAAATCTCATAGGTATTTTTGTCATTGTTTGGTATGAAATGAGCTTTGTTGAGAATCACCACTTCTGTGTGAATGACTTCGACCCAAAATCTCTGTTGAACTTTCCTTTCATCCATCATAGCTATATCTAGGTTTTGTATAGATCTATTTTCCCTTTCTATTACACCATTTTGTTGTGGAGTATTTGTTATAGTGTATTTACTCTTGATGCCATGATTTTTGAAAAATTCATGAAACTCTTTTGAAGTAAATTCACATCCATTATCAAACCTTATGCTCTTGATTTTACAAGCAGTTTCATTTTTAGGCATAGCTTTGAAATATTTAAACTTTTCAAAAGATTTAGATTTTTCTCTGAGAAATGTAACCCACATCATCTTGTTGAAATCGTCAAAGATAAGCACGAAATACATATTTCATGTAGGTTAATGGGTTCCTGCTGGTCCATACAAATCTATATGTACTAGTTGAAGTTGCTTTGATGATGATCTCTCCTTAGACTTCTGATGAGCCTTGGTGTTGCAACAATAATGCTACAACTCCCAAGGCTACCAACTTAAATTATCAACATGGGGCTCATACAAACATAAGAGGGGTCAACACTGAATGTGAAACATAGAGCTTCCTCTTCCTAGTCTAACTCCCTTTGATGAAAGTGAAAGAAGTAAATGGAACAAATTTAAATGAGAAAAGATCTAGGTAAGCCTCCAATCCTAAGTTGCAAAAGGTAAATGACTTTTGTTGGAAAGTAAATGACGGAAATGAAATCTATTCTATTTGTAAAAATTAAAGAACAATGAAAACCAAACAAATATAATATATCTTGTTTGAAAATAAATGGAATTAAAGGAAATATATTCTATTTTTCAAGGAATCTATTCTTTTACCTAGATTACTTTTGTAAGAAGGAAGACATACTTTACTTAAAGTAAATTGTGGAAAGGAAATCTAGATTAATTGTAGAAATAAACATTCAAGAAGCAAGAAATGTAAGATATAAATAGTGACCTAACCAAGACTCAAACCAATCAAAGTGGTCTCAGAGCATACATAGACTATAAATATGCTTCTATCTTGAATTTGGAGTGAGTTGGGGCAAGGAAGATATCAAAAGCAAATTGCTACATGATTACTACAGGATTGTTATTTCTCAAGTTAACTTGCTAAATATCCCATCAAATAAAATGAAAATGATATGGAAATTTATTATTATTATTGAGTAGGATGTACTAAGATTCCAATCCAAGAGGAATCACTCAAAAATACCCATGTTAACATGTGCTAAAAAGTAGTAGAAAATTACTACTCTAAATTTAACCAGAAATTCGAGAATTAGTGAGCTAATTAACATATCAAATGACTAACTTGATCAAGTGACAATATTATGGGGATTTTTTTATTATTAAGTAGTGTTTTTATGACTAAATCCAATTTGAATCACCTCAATATAGTCTTGCTAACATGTGCTAAAGATTAACAGAACATTACTACTAGAAACTAAAAATTTCAGAGCAATGAACTAGTAAGTTAATCTAATTGCCCAAATGCCTAGGCTAATAAAGTGAAAATGTTGCAAGGTGAATTTTGCTATTAATTTAGATGTTTTAAAGGTCCAATACAAGTGTAATAAATCTGAAATAATCTCATTAACGTGTGCTAAAACTTAGCAGAAAATTACTATTTTGCTACAAGATACTTCTAGGAATTCCAAAAGTGTGAACTAGTAAACCAATCCAAGTAGATCAATCATGGATGTGACTTTTTAATGTTTTTATAAATATTCATCATTCTTGTGAATTCATAAATAACTTGAAAAACAAATCATTTCAATCATTTAACCAATATAACTTACAACAAAGGAAACATGAATATTAAGTGCAGAAATAGGAAATGCAAGTGAATAAGAAGTGCAAAGAAGATAAAGAAATGATACAATAGAGATTTGAGGCTCATGGGATGGAAAATATCAAGGATAATCAAATTCTTATTAATGAATCAAGCCTGATAAGTTTAAAATGACACCAGACTTCATTATTTGAAACAATCCAAGTAAATCCTTGCTAGAAACAGAAGTAGAGTCGCTAAATAACAAGTTTTCTTCACAATAACACCAAGAATTACATTCCTCTGGAGGAAAATTAGATTTGGTACTTATAAAAATATATGGGGAAGCATCCTCCTTGAAAGGAGGCAACCTTCCCCTACAAAATCCCTCAAAAAGTGGATTTGGTTTCCAACACTAGGAATTTTCATTAAATGTCAAGGAGCACATTCCTATATTTTCTCAATCATTGGAGCTCCATAATTTTTTTGATAATTTCATAATATCATGTTTATTTATTATGCAATATTGGTCTATCTTGTAGCATGGATAGAGTCCCTAAATTATCTCATCCTCCAAATCGTCATAATCTGCCTAATATTCTCACAATATTCTACAAAAATAAATAATATTAGGTACATAATATGCAATTATCTCTAAACCTTCCTAATGAGCATATTAAATATAAAAATAAGTCTTCTAATGCAAAAGAGAGGTTTAATGTGTTTGAGGATGGTTAGATCGACCTTAATCTGTCTTTAATTTGGAGGCCCATCAAATAGAATGGTATTCGAGTTTGCTTATCCAATTGGCAATATTTGGAAGTTGTATACTCTAGTTTTGATAGCCTAGGTAAATCCTGCACAACATTTTTGTTGCTTAATTTGACTATCTGATCAAGATTTAGATGTCCAAGCCTCTTATGCCATAAACAACTCTCATCAATATTTGATAAGAAATACCTCTCTATTTTATCTTTTAGAACATAAAAATTATTCTATGTTCTCATAGCTTCAACCATTATTTCAACTATACCTGTAAACTTGATTTGACCATTTTTAGCCTTAAAAATCACATCACGGGCTTGATCACACATATGAGACACACTAAGTAGATGGTGCTTCAACCCGTCAACAAATAAGAGATTTTTGGCTTTACCTCTTCCAGTTGACATACTAACAACTCCTTTACCAACAATCTTACCACGTGCATTGTTACCAAAGGTTACATTACCCTTTTCAACTAGTCTCCATGTCAAGAACTTACTTTTGTCTCTTGAGATGTGCCTAGAAAAACCAATATCCAGAAACCAATTTCTACCTTCATTATTAACATAAAAAACAATATTGCATTGCTATATGTTCTCCTTTTCTTTACAAACCTTGGGCTCTTGTCTAATTTTCTCAATAATTGGTTCAAACCTATTATCCTTAAGTTTATAATCAACTACTCTATGCGCAAAATTTTGAAATTTAAAACATTGAATCAAATTGTTCAAGGGAGAAAAATAATTATTGTACCTAGGTATGTTATTCCTCTATCTAATCTACTAATTTCTTCTCCTTCCTAGGAGGTGCGTGTAGAATAATTTCGCTCTGCAATTTGTTGTTTTATGCCCATAATTAGTGTAGGTAAAACAATAACCTAGAAAAATATCAACATATCTAGAAAACTATCTTCTATCAATTGGTTGGAATGATTTTTGAGTTTTTCAATTTTCCTTTCCAACGCTATTCTTTTGTTGTGTGAAATTTTTCCCTTTAATATGTTGTTGTTGATAATTATTTGCCTCATTATTGGGCTATGTACTTACTTCTTGCTGCTGCAGAGTCCCTTCTTTTACTATAGGTGCAAAAGTGATTTACTTTTTACCCTTGAATTT
Organism: Pinus taeda; assembly: GCA_000404065.3. Taxonomy (NCBI): domain Eukaryota; kingdom Viridiplantae; phylum Streptophyta; class Pinopsida; order Pinales; family Pinaceae; genus Pinus; species Pinus taeda. The sequence continues at coordinate 27,439 of APFE030713915.1, forward strand.
TGTTATTGCACTAGATTCAACCTCAAATCCAATAGCAGTTCAATCTTTGGGGATTCTGTATGCTTCCAAAAGCTCATTTAAATAAATAATTTTTCCAAACTTCTAATTAGAGCTCAACTGGGTTTTTTCCTTCTCTAATTCTTCTCAGCAAGAAAAAAATTCACCTTCTAGCCTTTCACAAGCTTGGTTCTTCTCATTTAGTTGTTGATTTAAAGATTCTTGAATCTTATTACCTTCTTCAACTTGTAGGAGAAATGGTTTAACAACTTCATCATTTTATCTAATTAGTAACTCCTTCTCGTATTTATTTTTCTTTCTCAAACTTCCAATCTCTTCAAGTGCACTTACCAAATTTCCTTTTATGTCAACTTCTATGTCATATTCATCATAATTAATGGATTCAACTTGCAGATTGTCTATAGCCATAAGCATGCATTCCTTTGTACTTTCATCATCTATATCCTCATCTGAGGATTGACCCACTTCATTTTTCAAAGGAGTTGACTTATTGAATATAGAGACTCCTCTTCTTAGCCTTCTTCCTCTCTTTTTATACTTTCATGAATTTTTCTCTAGGATCATAGTCCTTGTTCTACATTTTAGGAAACTTTTGAGCATAATGACCAAATTTTCCATAATTAAATCACTTGAAAGATAACTTACCTTTATATTTTCCTAATACTATCTTGAGCTTCCTCACAAACTTCTCTTCTTCTTCATCTGATTCACAACATGAATCATCATGCTCTTCCTTCGACTTATTATATGATTTGAAGGATGACTCTTTTGTTGTAGCTTACCTTCTGAAATTACCATCTCATAAGAATTATGTGTGCCTAGTAGGTTATCTAGACTAAGACAATTAAGATTGGTCATCTCTTCAATGGACAAAACCTTGGAATTAATCTCTCAAGAAGAGAACTCAAAACCTTTTGAACTACTACAAATTAATCTAACTTCTTATCAAGACCTCTTATAGTGTTCACAACCTCATCAAATATTAGGAAATACTTTGAATATATTCATCATCATTCATATTCAAAGAGTCAAATTGAATTCTAAAACCTTGAAGTTTACCTTGTTGTCACCTTCATAAAAGCTACTCATCTTGTGCCAAATAGCTTACAGATGCCAGCAAGAAAATAAATTCATGGCTTTAACATTTCATGTAAACTCCATATTCTGATATTTAGTAATCACCGCTGGAGGATTTTGATATTATTCCTTCACAACATCCCATACATCAGCTCCAAGTGATTGAATATATGTGTTGGCATCCTTATGTTTTGAAACACATAGTTTTTTCCATTAAACATGGGTGGCCTATTCGTAAATCCTCCTTTTTGGTTTTCCATGGTCCTCAATCTTTATTCCAGTTGTTAAATTGATATGAAGTAACCTAGATATGATACTAATTGTTAAAAACTAGGACAATACTAAGAGAGGGGGTGAGTTAGTATTGTAGGAATTTTTAAAACTTTCCTTCACTTGTAATGATATTAGGGAACCATGAAATACTTTAGAAATTAATTCATATTAGCATAACAAGAGTAAATATAAGTAACCCAAAGGAACACTCAAATTCTTCAAACTTTTCTTCAATTTTTTCATAAGGCAAGCTACAACTTACTATTAAAAAATTATCTAGCTACAACAAGATTGAAGCTACTATTCCCTGATTTATCAACTACAATTGAAAAGACATCCATCCCATAAATATTTACCAACACTTAGTGGAAGGAGTTAGAACCCCTCATCTAAAAGCTACAACTTGCTTGACCTCAATTATTCATATTTCATATAATTTTCACACTCAAATGAACAAGGCCAATTCTTTTACAAGATAAAACAATTTGTCCATCATCACCACCACCTTCAACAATCTCTGATTACTTGTAAATCCACCAACACCTCCTATAGCATCAGTCTAACCGAACTCACACACTCCACAATACTCACTGATTCGCTAAATCAATTCTGCTTATAAAGAAATTTGACTGATAATTTTAGCTTCCTTTCTTTTCAGTTAAATTGCACTTTAACCCTTCCATGAATCTCCTATTTTGTCTTTACCTAGATTTTTTCAAATTATTTGAATGTGTTCTCCAAGTTTTCATTCGCTAATTTTTTGTTCTAAGCTCAATCTCTAAGTTTGTCTGTCAATCTTTCTTATTCTAGCACTTTACATGTTTTAGGTATAGTTTGATAAATATGGCGCATCTCCAGGTTTGGAATAACTGCAAAATATGCTTCTTAACTCGTCCATCTTGCCAATTTGTCCCTTAATCCCCTAGTGTTTCATACATTGGCTCATTTTGGCCATAAGACCAAGGGTTGTGACCCCGGACTTAGTCCCTAAGTGCTTATCCATAAACTTCATGCTCTTAGTCATTATGTCACATAAAACCATGTCTAGGTGCTAAAGTGTGGCCCTTGTCTCCTTTATCATGACACTCCTCTATTGCACCTTCAAATTTATTCCAGGGTGTGCCTTGCAGGATTACATGTCCTGTGGGACTTCCTTTCATATTCTCTTATTGTTCGTTGTTGCTAAATTATCTTACTCCAAAGGTCCTCCACCAAATTTAACTCTGCAACCTTTGACTTTTGGGGGTATTGTCTTTGACCAACCATATCTTATGATCCAAGAGGCCATTTTCTGACTTCCACATACGACTGAAAGATATTTTATATCTATTTCCATCAAAGTGGATTCCATGTGACTTTGAGGTGTTATTTTTGTACTGGAAATGCCTTCAAAGTCAGTGGAACTTCTCCATCCATGTTGATCTCCATTCTTCTTGTTGTGCCTGGAACCTAATCACCTGTGTAATTATTGTTAATACCTTTGACACCTTTTCCATATTTTCCATCAATGAAAACATAGTTTTAATAGTTTCATGGGCATAAAATATGTTATAATGTAAAATATTGATTTTGCATGTAGGGGTCTGACCTTGTGTGGAACCCTAGTGATGGATATGGTGACAAGTTCCCCATGGGTCAGGTAAGGCTACATGAATACCATGTGGATAGTGACATGGGAGACTGATGACATGGTGTATAGGAGGCATGACATGTGGTAGGTGAAATCATCTATGTTGGATGGCTAAAGGGTCCATTTTTGAGTGACACATGGCACTATCATAGGATGCCATGTGTAAGTGTCACATCATTTTGACATTGACATGATATTAGAAAGGAGAAAGGGGGACATGTAAAGTGGATAGGTGGATGACGTGGTGAGGAATGTGATGTCATGTGGCTAAGGTGTGATATGTGGCACCATCATGGAGGTGACATGGACTGGGGCGATTTCATCATATACTGTAGACCAAAATTGATGTTTATAGTGTTTATTATAGTGGCATCACATTAGAAGGAAGGAATAAAATGGGAATATTTCCAAAAAATTAACATGAAAATTACTATCATGCCATGGAGATTAAAAAGGGTATTTCTCAAGGATGGAATGATCGCACAATGGTGCTAGGCACACTGAATGGTGAGGCATGATATATAATGAGGAAGGTGGAAGAGCCATGTGGTGGGGCTTTCCAATGTGTCAAGGTTCAAAGGGCCTAATTTTTAAATCGGCATAACCTTCAACCTCGTAATTAGACTGAGACAACATTTATATCTTTAAAAATCTCTTGATGAGTCGAATGCAATGGTGGTGTTCTTTTTATGACTTTCAAGGAAGTTTGAGAAAGAGGATTTTTGTGACACCATCTTCATAATAGACCTTGTATATTGGATTAGTTTTAATGTAACACCTCTCATAGGAAAATAATAAACCAATGGGTGGGAGGATCTATTAAAAAGTGGTATCAAATAATGGTTCAACACTAGAGATGAAGAGGCTTGCATATGATTAATAATTCTTTTTTATAAGATGTCTGTTATATATGTATGTATATGCTAACATTTAAACTTTCATATGTCAAGATTGTTAATTTTTATAAAATTGTGACCTCAAGAGTACTAACAATATGATTATAAACATGTTAATATGTCCTTCTTATTTATTGATATATGCCACTAACATGTGTTCTAGTTTTGTGAACATCAACAAACAATATGCTTCATACCAACATGCATAATATTGGAATGACAAGGTAACAAGTCAATATGTTTATGTTTGATAAAAATAAAAGTTGTGTGTATGACATCACTTAAGGGGAAACCATTACAACAAGATATAAAGTGATGGACAATAACTTGGTACAACCAAGAATGGACCAAGTCCACCATGAACAAGAAAATAAAAATTCCTCTGATAGAATAGAAATCATCAAGAATTTGAAAGCTAAGTTGAAGATTTGCAAGGTAGAAAACAAAAATCTCATTAAAAGACGAGAAGATTTTGGCAAGGCTAAACACAATATTGCTAAATAATTTTTCATGCATACAAGGATTTTTGAATTATGCATCACCCTCTTGAGATATAGAAGAATTTCATTCAAATAAGGCTAGGAAGAAACCTCAAAAGGATGAAGAGGAAAGAAATCCACCTTTATGTTGGAACTATGGAGAGCACATCTAAGGAAGGAATGTCCCGACATACAATGAAAGAGGAGGAATAATTCATGGGAACCACATGCACATGAAATAGCAAACAACAATATTGAAGGAAGTGACTTGAAGAGGAAGAGAAATGAGGGATCTTTCCCTAAATCTCTCTAAAATGTTAAAATGTCCCTTCTTCAACTATTTAGAGGGGCATTTGAATTTTTATGTTGTTATAAACCTCAGGAAAGATTCTCACTGAAATTTTGTGTTATGTTGGTGAAGGACACTCTAAACTGAAAAAATAAAGGATTGAGTTTGTTGGGAGATATACATGATGTGAAAAGAATTTTTTTACATGTCTTTTTATTATCATGATTGCAATTGTTTTTGTTATTTGACTTTGAGCATGGCCATGTTGCTTCATGTTGTTTTCATTTGTTGTTATGTGGTTTTTCTCTATTTTTCATTTGTTTCTCATTGTCTTTTTATGGTTTGGTATTGGTTGGGTGTTGGGTGTTGGGAAAGGAAAGGAAAGAAAAAGGGCTTATGGAGAAGAGATAAATAAATCAAATTGGAAGTGCAAAACCTTCATTAAACTCTCTAGCTAGGTTCACATGAACAAAATAGATAGTGACATCAAAACTATGAAAATAGCATAAAAAGCAAGTTTTCCTAACCTTAATATTGTATGGCGTCTGTGTGTGCTACATTTTATGAATACGTTAATGAGGAAATGAATGTATATGATGCCATTCCACTTAACAAGTCATTTTTTAAATACCATTCTAGTGGAAGGATGATTAAGTAAAGTTCTTAAAAACTTTGATGACGACATGAATGATATGTTTTGATGACATACCAATGTTTTCCAATAAGATCCCTTGTCATTTAAGGGATCCGTTGAACAAGTGAAAAATCTCTATGTTAATTATTATTATGCTCATGTGCTTATGGTATTTTATGTGGCCACATTTATATTATTTTTACGACAAGGAAATGTTGAATATTGTATTAGCGAGTATACTAAAGACTAACTAGATTCCTTAGTCAAATCATGATGCACATATGTCACCATGATTTGACTAAGGAATATAGTTAGTTTTTAGTATACTAAGGAATCTAGTTAGATTTTAGCTTGGTGAGTGAGAGGGGAGGGGATATTATTGGTACCTATATTAAAATACTACATGGAGTAGTAGATCCACCATTGAGTCCTTCCCATAGTGTTGAAACTACATACTGAAGTTGGACTTAATGATGGACATGTCCTAAAATCCATGTTTTAATTAAATTGATTATGGTTTAACAAACAAAATTAACATTAATATGCATCATGCCTACTCCACAAATTGGTATGTATTCGATGATATGGAGACAGGGATCCAAGGATGGAAGTTTTAGGATAAGAATATCCATGTTATCTAATGTGAATATTCACATAGCACCGTGTCATTTCATTCTTGGCAAGCAGTATGTCATGGCTCAGCCAATGTGGACAGAAGATGTGGGATGGATTCTCCCCTCCGTCACTTATCATGGAATTTTCCATCGAGATGCACTGGATTGTCTTAAGGATTGATTGTGCCATGAAGACAGAATGATAATATTTTAGTTCTGGAGAACAGAGAAATGGATTTGGCAATTAAAAGTGAACTCATGTCATAGGAATCAAATCTATTATGATGTAAAATATTAGTTTTTCACACAGGGGTGTGGATCTATGGTATCCCCTGGAAATGGTTGAGGTGGTAGGTAACATGTAGGATGTGAAAGGTTATGTGGATGCCCTGCACGTACAAGGTGTGACATGTGGAAGGTGTAATTTTCAATATTTAATGGCCAAACAATCAAATTTTGGGTGACACTTGGCATTTTCACAAGATTCCATGTGATAGGGCGACATCACCTTGATATCATCATGATGTTAAAAAGGAGAAAAGGAGATAGGTGATGTGGATAGGTTGATGATGTGGCATTGAACATGGAAGGTGGCATGTGGGCCATGTCACCTAATTGTGATACATGACACTAATGTGGAGTTGATGTGGCCAGAGGCCATGTCATTTTGGAAAAATAACCCCCAACGATATTTGTATTTTTTATTATAAGGAGAGTGGTGGTAGATGGAAGTCGTAGAATGGGAATTTTTACTAGGAATTAACATCAAGAATTGTTGTCACCATAGAGATTAACAAGGGTATTTCCCAATGATGGCATGCTAGCATGATGACACAGGGCATGATAACATGGCGAAGACATGATGGATTATGTGCTATGTAAACACACACATTTACACTTAGGAATGGTTTTACTAAGCTAACCCGACAACCCTCGTACAGTTAGGGAAATTGGGTAATTTGTTTTCACTTTCTTCCAATTTTATAGAACTCAACTTGGGTGTCATCATCATATTTGTTTTAGAAATACTTTTCCAGTGATATGAATTTAGTCCCAATAAGACTCTAGCATTGTACTTTACGATATTTTAAAGTCTCATTAGATCAAAGGTACCACCTCACTTTTCCTACCACGTGGTAGTCACGTGGCATATCACTACACAGCCACATGGGAGAGGCTTTTTAAACCATAGTGGTACTCAAATAAGCAGTATGCCTCAATACCATGTACCTTACATTACCTTCCAACATCAAATGTCATCGCATTGTACACAGACACAGACACACACACACACATATATTTATATAAATATATAAAATAATGTCACATTTATGCCTTGACTAGAAACACTCCTATATATTTACCCTAGGCCTCCCATTTATCATTCCTTTACCATCTGATGACTCATGGCAACAATTCAAATCAATGGCCACAATTAAAGCATGACTCGCCCTTCCCTTACTGATGTCACAGAGGAGAGGAACCACTAGTTTCTTTGTCATTGATTTCCCATGATTCAATAAACAACTATGATTATAGCAAGACTCTCCATGCCCCTTTTTGATTTCAAAGGGGAGGAGGCCTCACTATTTTCCTATCTGTAATTTTTAAAAATGGATCTTTTTTGTCCATTACAAGCTCGTGCTCCCACCTCTCTTGATTTTCATAAGTTGCATGAGACCCCACACCTCGTTCTTACACTTGGCCATATGTATGACAAGGGTCATGTCCCCTCACCCAGAGCCTTGGTGGTTCTTCCCCTTTCCACCATAGCTCTATCATGCTCTTTCACCTAGTTATGTACCTAGTCATATGTCCACATGCTAATCCTGATGCATTACTGTACACTTATCCCACCTTAGGGTTTTAGCTTAGCACCCAAACCCCTAGCCCCTTTGATAGGTCACATGCCCTGTTATGTAATCGAGGGCTATCCCGAAACTCTGGGTCACCACATCACTGCAGAATAGGAGATTTTGATATATATATATATATACCACTTTTTAACGATGGCCTTACTAAGATTTGAATTCAAGATTATACACACACACATATATACCTACGCCTTAAATGTATGACTTTAGTGTTATTCTTGGCACTTTGTATAACTAGTTACATAGGCTTGTAGGTATTGAATAGGCTAAATTATCAAATTTAGGTTCTCATCTTCACAAGCACCTTGTAGCTTAAAATCCTAGTTGGTCAAAACCTCTATCCTATTTAGGATAATACATGGTTATAGAGATGCACTTAGTCCTCATTAAACTAATAAACACAACCTCATGATCTAGTTAATAACTTATGCAAAATTCATACTTTCCAATAGAACGATTATATGCATATAAATAAATAAACACATGTGTGTGTATTTATGTTCTCAATCAGACTTTGCAATTTCATTGCAATTGCACAACCCCTATCTAGTAGCCACTTTCCAAAAATTCTCATACATTTGCAAAACTAGAACATGTGTATGTTCTAGGATAAGGATTAGGCAGCCTTTATGCATCAAAGCATTCAATATTATTTATACATTCATACATGTATATATGTGTTCATATGAAACTATATATTATAGGTAGTCAGGCATTCAATGACCCTGGGAAAATCCTATAGCCACACATAGTTGCTCAGTTAATAGGTATAATATTTTGTTTACTAGCTATTATAAGAATATTGCCATATTTCACAATAGGTGAACTCAACATCTAGACCATATTTAGATATTTATTTATGTCTTTTCATTGCACATGAAGTGAAATAGTGCATGAACACACATTCATAATCATTTACGATGCCCTTATCACCATTTTGAGAACAAGCAGACCATCAATAATCCATCCACATAGGATAAACAATGCTTCACACATTCAGATGACATGTTATTAGCTCAACATTTAATAGTTGTAATTCAAGTTGTTAAACCTTCCCTCAATACATATTTACACCAACTGCATAGTGTATTTACAATCTAGGTGGATCCTTGATGGCTCAAAAATCAAATTCCTTGTATTATTTTGAAACTAGGATCATATTTAGGAGCTTGTCACAAGGAATCCAATGGCACAAATGATGCTTCAATCCAATTTCTTATGCAAAAGTTATGCCCAATCAAAGTTCTCATCAAACAAGGAAAAAAATGACAAATTTAGCAGAGCACTTGATCAATGTGGAGCAACACCAATTTAGCAATCCAGCAAAATCAATAGTTAAATTTGACAGACCTCGGATAAATTTGGAGAAGCGAGTTAGATAGAGTTAAATTTAGCAACATTTCTAATTATGGCATCACCTTGCCATAATTGGAGGTAGAAAAATGGCCCAATAGATTGGGGCTGTTACACAATATTTTTTCACCGTCCCTGTAACCTCTTCTCCTGTACATTGGAGGACCTATTCTGGGACCTGTGAGAAGTGACATAACTTGAAAACACCTGCATTGTATCCCTTAGAGTATGTACTCTATATGCCCTGAAGGCACTTTCTGCAAAATACCCAAAAATATAGCCCTTTCTCCATTGGCGTTGTTCCACAGTGTATCAATCGCGCCAATAGGGGAAATCCTCCAAAGAGGGCGCGCCAGCTGGCGCTCTGTCTCAGAGTCGCACTAGTGCCAACCCAGTTGGGTAAAGTTTTTAACAAACAAACTTCGAAAGGTTCCTTCTAACCTATCCATGAACTGATTCCAGTTTGAGTTAGTTCAGTTGGGCTTCGAATCTCCCAAGGAGGGAAGTAGTTCTCCACCTCTCATGGAAGCTTCCTAATGATAAGGACAATCCCATGAATCAAGTGGATGGTATTATCTACTCCTCCTACCTCTATATAAGCTTGTTCTTTTCCCTTTGACAAGCTAGTTAGTAATTCTACTCTTCAAGCTCCGAAATCTAAGTCCCAAAGTCTGAGAATTTTGCTAAGCTCATGCTACAAGAGGCCTTGTTCATCCCCATAAGGCTATATCTTTAAGGAGGAGATCCATGTCCAAGTAACTAAGGAGAGAGAGGCTTTTTCCCCATCCCCTACAAGCTTTGCAAGGAATGTGTTGCTGATCACCCAGCCAAAGGAGGATTTGACGTCAGAACTTGGTTGTATCTTTCTTTGTTTATCAATAATATAGACGACTATCATTATGGTTCCACTCATATTGTCTTTATAATGATGTTTGAGTTGTATCCTTTCTAACTGATACATAGTTGCATTTCTTGGATTTTATGCTTGTATTTGTGTTGTTCTTTGCATGTGCAGGTGTTTGTTCACGAGGATCATGAGGATTGTGACCAGCTGAAGCGAAAGAACGAGAGCGAGGACTCTTCTACAAATACTAGCATTGGATTCGAGGTAGGCCCTCATGATCGGTCTTTACTTTGCAATTAGGAACCTGCGTGTTAGCATTGTTTGATTGTTGCTAGACCCCATTTAGGCTAGTGGGATCGCCTCTGTCCACAGAGGGGATTCACCTACTCAACAATTTGGCGACTCCGTTGGGGAGTTAGCTTTTTGCCTTTTGGTTTGTTTTGTCTTGTTGTTTGATTTGTAAACTTCAGACGGAGCATGAAGTCTGGCCAGATAACCTTCGAAACGCTATTGCCTTGCATTAGCAAAGTAGATCAATGCCACTTCAGTCCATCTCCGGTTTGGTTTACGAAATGAACGGCTTGGAACTTGCCTTGTTTCTTGGTTATTTCCTTGGTTTCTCTTGCTTGATTAGCTTTCTGGGTTGAATGCGTGTGTTGCTTCTTGCCTCTTGGTGTACTTAGGTATTGCTGATTTGGCCTTGGCTCTTTTGTTTTTATTTTTCCATAGAAAACTCGGCTGGCGCTAGTTTATAGCGTGACAGTCGCGCTAGTTGGCGCAAGTTGCACATTTACAACCCGTGCCAATTCCTGAAAGGTGCTTATTGCAACCTGACAGTCGCACCAGGCCTGTAAACTTTTGAAGTTTGCTTGGTTGTGAACTTTTTGAGTTTGGATTTTGTCCTAAGTATTTTTTTTCAGACTACTTGAGTGTGTTGGAGTGTGATTTTACTGGCTTTGATCATTACCCTTTGGGTGTTTGCTTTTTTCTATCGATTTCACATTTCTAGCTCTAGGGCATCTAGTGGCTTTGTGTATCGAGCCTTCCTCAGGTGTTTTGATCTTTTTGCAGTCCAGTCGACTCTTTAGTTGCTCTCTTACATTTATTTGGTAGTTGTGAATCATTTTGTTGCGTTATTTGGGTGACTTCCTTTGTCTTCACTTGAATTCCGCTTCGTCTCACTTTGAGCCTAGATTACATGGATCATTGTTGTCTTTGGGATCTTTTTGGTTCTTTGGATATTTGATTTGTGATTTGAGGAACTGAACATGCTTGTATTGAATAGAATTTGTTTGTGTTATTTCTCAAAGTTGTTTAAGTGCATTTTGCCATCATCAAAAGGAAAAAAATTTCTTTTGCTTTGAATTAGCTAATGAAAATTAGAACTTTTCATTTCGATTAGGGATTAAGTGATCTTAAAGAAAAAATTGATAATTTGCATTAGCTGCATTAGGGAAGCTCTTTTGTTGTTTCATGATCGTTTCATTTGCATGAAAGCTCTTCAACTCTCTCGTAATTAGCATTCATCGAATGAAATGACATGTTTTGGCATATAGATTGCATTTAGGGAATTTTGAGAGATTACATACGGTAGGACCTGAAAACCGAAACCTAACACAAGATCAACTTTAAAATAAACCGAATGAATCTAAAAACGCATTGGAACATAACGCTCACATTCTAGAGGTCTAGGCTAGAGACGTGCTCCGGCGTCTTTAAACCTAGTCACTTTTGTTTCCACTCAAGGTTGGGTGATTCCTCCTTTTGTGACTCAACTGTGGTCTAGTACGGACTTGTGCTCCCACGTACCGTTGAGTATATGGTGAGACTCCACTAGGTTATCATCCTTGATCCACAGGAAGCTGTGTCTGCCGCCTTATAGCCCGTAATGCACCGAACACAGCATTCGGGAAGATTAACTGTCGTACAGAAAGTCCTTGGTTTTCATATGATTGCTAAGGTGTATATGCAATTTTACGGATTGTCTAGTAAACCCCTTGCCTAGTTCTCCAGAGTAGTCACTTTTTGATCCTTTTCGGACTCCTTAAAAGAAAAGGCTCACTTGAGCATTTGTCACTTCGGGCTCACTAAACATTCCAAGGTGACTAGAGTCATCTTTTTGTCCTTTTCTCGACTCTTTAAAAATGAAAAGGTCAAGTTACGTCCTGATGTCTTAAAATTTATTCGACCATGATCACACTTACCTTGTTAGATCTTGTTTGCGTTAGTTTTGAGTAGCGTCTTTCCTCGTTAGCTTGTCTTGGATTTTTTGAATTCGATCATCCTGGCAGATCCATCGATCCCGTCTCCCGTCCCTAGTGACCAAGGGTCTCCTTCTTCTGCTGCTCCTGAGACACCGGTTTGTGGTGACACGTTTCCTGTTATTCCAAGTGTCCAATCGTTGAACTCTCGTGCCCCAGAAGACGAGCTTCACGATCTATTTTGGAACCCTGTTTGGGAACCTTACGAAGAGGATTTTCCCTTTACTCCTACTGGTGTTTCAGTCCAGATGGCTTCCTCTGATATGGAGGACACATCTCCTGTAGTGAGTGAAACACCTGTTGTGTCAAGTATCGAGACTCCTATCCCAGCCACTTCCCCGGTCATATCTACGCCCTACACTGTCACCCCTCTCAGTGTTACAGTGCCTTTACGCTATAAGGCTTTGAGGGATGACATGGGCTCTAGGAGCTCCTCTTCAGGCACCATGTGGGATCATAACATCATTCCCACTACGGGATCTTTTGTTTCACAAGTTCACAATACCGTTGTCACGTCAGTTCTGACCAATCCGACCGTTTGTGTTGCATCTTCGACTCCGGTTGCTAGTGTCGTTACGACATCTTCAATCGTAACTACTATTGTCGGTTCGTCCCAGGGTCCAGTACATAGTGGTCAATCGGCACATACAGCCAGAGTTATTCATCCTGCAGTTAGTGACCCACCTTCTTCTAGTGCCATTCCAGCGGGGGGGCATATTCTCAATATTTGGATGATGTCCAGAATCCAGGCACACAAGGCCCTTATTATGACCCTATAGGTCATCATTTGTATACTTCGTTGCCAGCTGAGCCCGCTGTTGAGGTTTCAGTTCCATTGAATGTCGCTTGGGGTACCACTGGTTATGGTAGTGGCCAAATCCGTCTGGATCAAGGGCAACCATACCAAGGACAATCATATCAAGGTCAGCCATCCTACACGCAACCTAATTATGGGCAGCAGTATTATGGCCAAACCTATCCAGGGCAACCCGGAGGCCCACAAGGACAACCCTCTCGGGGACAACCTTCGGCCTATGGTGGTCCGTCTTTCACCTATCCTGGGCAACCCTCTGGAAACCTGGGACAACCTTATGCTCCACAAGGGCAACCTAGATTCCAGCAAGGATACCCTTCCGGTCAACCCTACGGGAACCCATGACAACCTTATACGCAACAAGGACAACCTGGAATCCAGCAAGGGTACCCTTCTGGGCAGGGTGGTCAGCCTTACATGCAGCAAGGTCAGCCCACTGCTCAGCCTAGTCAGCCATCTGGATAGGTTGGTCAACCCCAAGGTCAACCAACCGTTCAGTCCGCTCAGCCATCTGGTCTACAAGGACAACCCTCGGTTGTACAAGGAAAACATAACACCCAGCAAGCTCAACCTTCTGGGCAAGTAGCTCCATCCCAAACCCAACCAGGGCAACCTTTTGGCCAGGTGGCCCAACCTCAATCTTCTCAAGGACATCTTTCTGGGCCTATTCAACCGGGCATGCAGATGGTCGTGGCTTCTCAAGCTCAACCCGATTTTCAGCCCTAGACTCAAACTAGTCTCCAAATGCAAGGTGGGTTTCAATCCCAAACTTCTTACCAAGCACAGCCTGGTCCCTAGGCTCAGTATGGAGCCCAACAACCATATGGATACCAGCAACCCTAGGGGAAATCTTAGTTTGCCCCGTATCAAAATTATCAACAAATGCAAGTTGCTCTTTATCAAAATTACCAGCAATAGTATGTTGCTCCTGCAGATCAGTTTGGTAACCAATGGGGCACTGGGGGGAAGATCCATAATCAACCGTTTGGTTATGGATATAACCCCTATGGACAGAGTCCCTAAGGACAGGGTCCTTTTGGGCCTGGTCCGTCCGGACAAAGTCAGTGGGGGCAACCAACAACTGGTTGGAACTCTGGCCCTACCTCGTATCCACAACCGCAGATGCCCTTCAATCCTCAGCTACCATTCTTAGCAATGTTGGAACTGCTAGATGTATCTAAATTAACTAATGATCCTATTTTGCATAATCCATACTAGCCGCTGGTTCCAACCAAGATACCCAGCGATTGTCCCAAATTTGACGGCAAAGCTGGAGAGGATCCTCAAGCCCATGTAATGACTTACCACCTTTGGTGTTCGTCGAATTCATGGCTTGACGATTCAATCCAGCTCCGCCTGTTCTAAAGGACTCTCACTGGCTCGGCTGCTAAATGGTGCACTGAGTTGACCCGTGCATCTTTTCAAGATTTCAATTCATTGGCAATGGCATTCCTCACTCATTTTTAGTTACCCATCTATGATCATATACATGAATGGAGACGGCGTCGTCGGTTGATCAAGTTCTAGATTCTTGATCAACTCCTAACCGATTGGTTCACGACCTCCTTTGTCCCTAAGATCACATGGGACATTGCTATGGGAGCTTGTGTGACTGAAGAGCAAGCTATCGTGCGTGCTCAGTACCTTGACTTAGTTTATTCTCAGTCAGGTACTTTATATGAGTATTTGCCTGATGCCCCGAGACACGGTACATCCAAAGCTCTGCCAAAGCCATCTGTTGATGGGGTTATTGGCTCTGTAAATCTGTTGTCGAAGAAATCATCCTCGAACCCTTGGAAGAAAAAATAGAATGCTTCAAACGAAAACACTTCTCAGGGTGGTTCTAATTCTGGAAGTACTTCCGAGGTCAACGTCGTCCAGTCCACCACGGCTGACAAGGCCTCGAAAGGAAAGAAAAAGGGGAAAGCGAAGAATAAATCTGAGCAACCCAAACAGGACTCCTCCAAACCTCCACCTGAGGAAGGAGCCAAACGTAAACTGAAGTATCCTTGTCTTATCTGTGACGAGGATCACTATACCAAAGACTGCCCAAGGCGGTCCGAAGTTAGTCGTTTATTGAAAGGTGCTCCTGGGATTCCTACGGTTCTGAAAGAACCTTTCCCCTCACAACAAACTCAAATGGTGGCCGATCCATCTTCGTCTTCTTCTCCCTTTGGTTCCCAAGTGTTCATGGCTGGAATCATTCTCGTCCATGTAATGACTCAAACAAAGGAATATCTGTCATTCGCCGGGAAGGAGCCTGAGGTCCCCTCAAGCGCTCCTTTGTCCAGTTCTGGTCCGCTCCACATCGAGAGACCTAGTCCTGAGACGCCCATCCAACCCCCTCCCAAAGGAGTACTCTAGAGATCATCTTACAACCCAAATGCTCGTGTTTCCCAGCACTATAGCATAGTTGAGGACTTAGCTCAGGCTTCGTCGGCTATGTCCACTTTAGAAGTTCTCCAGAGCTGCCACCCTCAGAGGAAGTCCCTACTATCGGCCATCAGTGGCATCGACCCAGCCGATTCGGATTTGATCACCTTTGATCTCGGGAGCCATGTCCCAAGACTATCTCATCAGATCGCCATCCTCATTCAAGTCATCATCAATTCGAAAACGATTCATCGTATAGTTATTGATGAAGGCGCGTCAACTTGCATCATGTCTGTTGCTTGTTGGAAAGCGATCGGGTCTCTGACTTTGAGCCAATCTCCCATGACGCTAGAAGCCTTTGATGGGAGAGAATCTCGCCCCTATGGTATCCTTCAACGATTGCCAATTACTTTGGAAGGGAAGACCATTGAAGTGGAAGTTGAGGTCGTTGATGTAAATCTTACTTACAACCTCCTTTTGGGCCGGAGCTGGACATATGCCATGCATGCCATGGCTTCGTCCCTCTTTTGTGTCATTCATTTCGCTCATCAGGGGAAAATTTTCACGGTAGACCAGCTCTCCTTCTTCGCTTCTTCTTCTAAAGGCACTGTGCCTTTCGTGGAGCATACCTCCATCCCCTTCGAGAGTGTGGGAGCCGGGCTCTTCAAATATCCTGCCCTCATGGGTGTCTTTTCACTCTCACCTCCAAACCTCACCTCTATCAGTATGATTTCAGTTTGTTTTGATCCTTGGGTCCTTCTCCCCATTGACCAGATCGAATCATGGGGCAAGGAGATGCCGTTGAGTCCCGCTGAGCTCAACTACAATGAAATTGCTGCTGTATCGGCTCCTCCTACTGAATCTGCTTCTTTAAGCGAAGCTCTTGACTCAGATGACTATTCCCCTTGGCTTGGAGAATGCGCCTCCTCGATCCGTTAAACGAAATATTTCCTTCCGACGAAGCCATCATAGAGACCATGTCTGTCGAGGAACCTCCATGGTTCAATCTTTATCATTGTTCCTCGTTTCTCCCTACCCTTCGGGAAACGTTGGCTTGTCTCGAGCAGTTTGCTCCTTGTCTCCCTTCATAACCCCTTCAGATACCCATTCAAGTCTATCAAGTGTCTTCTGAAGGGAATTTGGGGAAAATTACGTAGACTCAACCTATCGACATCTTTGTAAAACCAGGGGTCGTCGAGCACATCTACATAGTAGTCACTTGCATTCCTGAGGAAATTCAAATCTATATAGCTCTTTTTCGTGAGTTTCGTGACGTCTTTGCATGGTCTTATGAAGAGATGCCCGGCATTGATCCAAGCATCGTAGTGCATGAGATACCTACGTATCCAGGAGCTAAACCTATTCGTCAGCGTTTACGCCCTGTGCACCCCCAGAAGGTTGTAGAAATCAAAGGGGAAGTCGAAAAGATTCTTAAAGCTAGCTTCATTTACCCCATCCCACTCACAAATTGGGTCTCTAACATCGTCCCTGTGGATAAAAAGAAGGGTACTATCCGTGTCTGTGTCGATTATCGTGATATTAATCGAACTTGCCCAAAAGATAACTACCCCACACCCTTCATTGACCAACTCATTAATGAGTGCACTGGGAGTGAGATATATTCGTTTATGGATGGCTTTTCTGGATATAACCAGATTAATATTGCGCCAGCTGATCAACACAAGCCGGCCTTTATTTGTCTGTGGGGTACTTTCGCTTATAAAACCTCCCTTTCGGTCTCAAGAATGTCAGCGCCACTTTCCAACTTGCGATGTCTTATGCCTTTCATGATATCCGGCACATCGTACAGCCTTATCTGGATGACCTTCCTGCCCATTCAGCTAAACGCAGTGTTGTCCTTGATGGAAAATCACTCAGATGATAAATTATAGTGCAACAAAGTTATTTTCATGTTCACGGAATTTTATGCAGAGAAAATTTTATTTCATGTAGAGAAACTTTCACGTAATTTTATGCAGAGAAAAGTTTATCTCATGTAGAGAAAAGTTCATGGAATTTTATGCAAAGAAAAGTTTATTTCATGTAGAGAAAAGTTCACGGAATTTTATGCAGAGAAAATTTCACGGAATTTTATTCAGAGAAAAGTTTATTTCATGTAGAGAAAATTTCACTAAATTTTATGTAAAGAAAAGTTTATTTCATGTCGAGAAAAGTTCACGCACTTTCATGGTTGGTTCATGGTATTAGTTCAACAGTTTTTGATCCTATGGTTTTGGTCCATGGTATTGCATCCAAAAGTGTTGATCTCACGCACTTTCATGGTTGGTTCATGGTATTAGTTCAACAGTTTTTGATCCTATGGTTTTGGTCCGTGGTATTGCATCCAAAAGTGTTGATCCCAAGTATTGGGTTCATGGTATTGTGTTATTATGGTTTTGGAACATGGTATTGTGAAAGGCCTATGACTATAAAAGAGGAAGGAGATCATTTGGCAAAGCATCATCTGAATTATTGAATATCTGATAAAGTGCTAGATCTGGAAAACTGTGATTGGGTTATGGTGCAGATCTGGATCTGAGCTAAAGAGGGATCTCACCACTCGATGGAGAACAAGATCTAAGGATAGATCAGGATCAAATGGTTTGAAATGAACTATCTCTATATATTTGATTATGCTTATTCTAGATCTGTATACTGACGCTTGTAATGATCTGATCTGGAAATAACTTAAGTTTGAAATCGCTGCAAGTCATGTTTGAATATTTATAGATCTGTATGTGGGTTGGCTTTGGTGTAAGCGTGTATTATATGCAAGTTTGGTTCATTGTAGTAGCGTATACAATTTGATCTATGATATTTGAAGTCACAGGTGGTTCTGGTTGTTGATGGGTTTTGATGACAGTTTAAAGGTGTCAGTATTCTGCATATCCTATTTGGTTGATTGTGTTTAGCTTCAGTATTGATGGATGAGAACTAATATTGGATCAAGATCATAATGACTCATATTTATGTGATTTAATGGACTAGATCTGGGTGCTAACACATATATTATCCTTGTATATGTATTGATCTGGTGTTTGGGTGATTCAGAAGATTGATTGATTATGTGCTTCAATGATA